>OAMR01000423.1:291187-317447 GCA_900205405.1 Echinochloa crus-galli
ATTGTTAGCACTAAGGACAATAAAGCACATTCGGTAACACGTTTCACTCGTTAAGGTATTGCCGAATACGGCTAGACAGCCGATTCGGGTTCCGCGAAGAAGGAACAAGCTCTGTCAACGATGATGGACCTATCAGATCGATCTCGAGCTCTAATCCACCGGATGATTAGTTCTAAAACGACCCAAAAACCTGCATCTACCGCATGATACCCGGCTCTGTCAAGATCCATTCACAATCAACAGGCTTGAACCCGCGACACGTGGCAATCTAGATCGACTCGGATTCGGCTATGTAGAGAGAACGTGATCATGCCTTGCAACGAGTCGAGACCGAACCTAACCGATCTAGATTGGGCAAAAAGAGTGTTGTATGAATTAAACATAAAGTAAAACCCAGACAACACAGGGTAACTTAATGAATCTACTAGACCTTGCCAAAATCTAATAGAGCCGATAACTCGCTTCAAGCTAAACCTTAGCCTACCGCATGACTCATGATTTAACAAAGAAGCCTTCTCATACCAAGCTTAAATCCACCGCATGATACTAAGCACGGTAACAAGACTACTTGCATCATAATCTAAATCCACCGCATGATACTAGACATGATACAAGGTTGCCGGTACTTACGGAGGTCGACGGATCGATGATTCCCCTCGAAGAACTCGACGACACGACTAAAGGACTCGAAAAGGTGGCGCGAGGCCGGTTTGTTGTAAGATTGTTCGATTCTTTTTATCTCTATTACAATTGTCATGGGTTTATATTTATACCCAGACTTTGACACGATTCCTAATCGACTACGATTACAAAACGTTTATTTCCAAAGAAATACGTCGAAGTGCCGTATTCATCTCGCATTCTTTATCAATCGGCTCTTTCCTTGTATTCAATCCATGTCATCACGCGTTCCCGAATGCTTTCCATAGAGCAGCTCCTTGCCGAATCGGCGACGGACTCCCGACCGCAGAATGCCTTTGCCGAACGCCCTTGAAGACAAGCTTTCCTTTCCGAACGATATCTTTTACTAATCCCGGCCCACATGTCAGTCTCTTTCTGGTGCCAAATTTTGGTGTTAACACATGCCCCTTCAATTTCGGGATAAAAGATAATTTATCTCGGAATTGACTAGAAATCCGCAACTGTATTGAATCTTTTTAGCATCCACCTTCTCCGCTCAAATCTTCAGAGCTCCGCTTGGATCCAAACCCTAGCTCGCTAGCTTCTTCAAGCTTTCAATCTTCAAATGGCGCACCAAGATAAAGCTCTTCAGGTAATTCTTTAATCTTCCTCAAGTGCATTCGGCATCATTCTTTTGAATCGCATCCTAAATTTTCCTTTTTCGCCCTTTTTGTTCTTGGTAGGCTCTAGCGGCTGAACTCTTGATTCCTACTGAGGCGAAAGCACCCACTTATTTTCTTGGGCCCGTAGGAGATTCAGACCCTTTTGAACTGATTGTTGTTGAATCTCAGCGAATTCCCTTTAAATCCTCACTGACAAAGCCTCATGAATGGCAAGATGCCTTTAAGAACTGGCCTCTGCCTCCAATTGCTGGTTGGAGGAATTGGTATAGGAGGATTCTCAATGATAAAAGCCCTCAAACCAAGAACTGGGACAAACTCTGCATTTCCCATTGTCTGGAATTATCTCTAGCCGAAACTCCCAGAAATGAAAACCTCCTGATTGCAGCTTGCCACTTTTGGTCCAATGGAGTAAATGCCTTCTTCTTTGGTCATGGTCCAATGTCTCCAACTTTGGCCGATGTTTACCTGATGACCGGCCTGAATATCACAGAAGCTGTGCATCCATACAAGTACAAGGGCTCCTCCAAACAGACAGGAGTAAAGACAGGAGTTGGATACAAGAAGTATATTCAGAATTACATGTCTGATGGTCCCTTGTCTGATGTTGAGTACAGGGCCTTTCTGAATATGTGGCTGTGCAGATTCATCTTTTGTGGCAAAGCTAATGAGCCAACTCTGAACCACATCGTGATGGCTGAAGACCTGGCTGCTGGCACACTCATCCCTCTGGGAAAATATTTGCTGGGAAGTGTTTACCATATGCTTCATCAAACCACTCGCCTGATGCATACCAATAAGAAAATTTCTTGTGTTAATGGTCCCTGGTGGTTTGTTCAGATGTGGCTGCAGCTGTACATGCATCAAATCGTTTCAGTTGATATCAACAGCCTGTCTTTTCCTTTAGTCAACTATAGGGAAGGGGAACCCCAAAGCACTAAAGGCTGTCAAACTTATTGAGAAGCTGCCTCCACTGTATCTGTAGATAAGAATATTGGTGAACTCTTTGAGCTTTTCTCCAAAGGCTTTGCTGATCCTCTTTGGTTCCCTTATTCTGACAATGACAATCTTACTCTCCCTTGTGAGTTCAGTTTTGAAATTGGATGTACAGATGCACAATCCACAGCCATTTTTAATTCTTTCATTCGGCCCTGTATTCTGACATTTAGCAAATAGTGCCGAAATTTTGTACATGAGTAATAAACACATAAGCAAAGCTTCTCTATAGCCGAATACCTTGTCTCCGGGTCTAGTAACTTTCGGCTAAGGTATGCAACTACTCTTTCCTTCCCTTCAAATTCTTGAATAAGGGCCGATCCAATAGTTTGGGCATCGGCCGCCACGTACAACTTGAAAGGCTTGTTCAATTGTGGAGGCACCAATACTGGTGGCTTCTTCATGTACTCTTTTATTTCATCAAAAGCCTTCTGTTGTTCGTCACCCCATACAAACTTTTGATCCTTTTTTATTTTCAATAGTGAGGAAAAGGGCAACACCTTCTGTGACAAGTTTGATATGAATCTTCTCACAAAATTTATCTTGCCAAGCAGTGATTGTAACTCTTTAAGATTAGTTGGAGGAACAATTTCATCAATTGCCTTCATGCTTTTCTTGCCAACTCCTATTCCTCCTTCATGTATCAAAAATCCCAGAAACTCTCCAGCCGAAACTCCAAAAGCACACTTGTTCGGGTTCATTTTAAGCCCATGCTTCCTTGTGCATTCTAGAGTTTTCCTTATGTCAGCCAAATGGGACTCATGATCCAATGACTTGATCACTACATCATCAATATATATTTCCACAATCTTGCCGATCAACTCATGAAAAATATAATTCATAGCCCTTTGATAAGTTGCACCAGCATTTTTCAATCCAAAGGTCATGACAACCCACTCAAACAACCCTATGTGTCCAGGACATCTGAAAGCTGTCTTTACTATATCTTCCAATGCCATATAAATCTGATTGTATCCTGCGTTACCATCCATGAAACTGAGCACTTTGTATCCAGCAGCAGCATCAACCAATGAATCAGCAATAGGCATTGGATATCCATCCATGGGTGTAGCCTTGTTTAGATCTCTAAAATCTATGCAAACCCTCATTTTTCCATTTTTCTTATAGACAGGAACGATATTAGAGATCCAATCCGCATATTTACATGGCCGAATGAAATTTGCATCTAGTAATCTTTCAATCTCCTTTTTCACATCGGCCAACACTTCTTCCTTGTAGATTTTTCGGGGTGGTTGCTTGTAAGGTCTGTATCCAGGTTTGATTGGCAACCGATGCTCAACAATAGAACGGTCTAGACCGGGCATCTCCGAATAATCCCAAGCAAAGCAGTCCTTGTATTCTTTTAACAATGTCACCAACTTTTCTTTGAAAACTGAATCCAGGTTAGCACTGATAAATGTCGGCCTTGGCTTGTCACCATCTCCAATGTCCACTTCTTCCAATTTATCGGCCGACACAAATCCACGTCCTAATTTTCCATCAGTTCCATCAATTGGATTCTCCATTAAAAATTACTATGAGAGCCGACTGCTTCGATCGGCTGTTGATCACTGCTGGCTGGTGCAACAGGACCTTCTCCCCAGTCTTTGCCTGAGAAACAATCTATGCCTTGATATTCCCAAAAAGCTGGTTCCATATTTGCCACGCTTATTGAATCATCTGCTTGGACAATCTCCACCTCATCATCTATCCACTGAATGAGCTGTTGATGCATGGTTGATGGGATACAGCAATTTGCATGAATCCAATCTCTTCCAAGCAGCAAACTATATGCCCCTTTGCCCTCAATGACAAAGAAAGTTGTGAGCAGCACTTTGGATCCAATCATCAGTTCTACATGAACACAGCCTTTGGTGTCTGAAGGATTTCCAGCAAAATCATTTAGAATTATGCTCGTTGGTGTTAAATCTCCAGGGCCCATGCCAAGCTTCCTAAATGTAGTATATGGCATCACATTCACAGCAGCTCCACCATCGACGAACATCTTGGTTAAAGGCTTCCCATTGACAAATCCTTTCAAATATAATGGCTTCATATGTCGATTCTGGATTGGCTTTTCAAAGACAGCTTGCTTATTGAGCATCAATTGTGCCATTAGCTGTTCGACTTCATCTACCTCTGACAACGCTTCCTCCTGCACAACTTGATCAGTGGGAGCCATAAATTCATTCGGCAAAAAGCATACCATGCATGTAGGAGCCGAATGACCATCTTCTTCAGGCTTGTCCTTTCGACGCCATATTGATTTCATCTTAGGCCTTGCTTGCTTCAATTCTTGATTCCTCAAGCGTTGTACTCTTCTCTTTTGGCTTTTCCTCAAGCCAGGTGGACACCATTGTCCTTCTTGCCAAACATAAGCATGATCTTCTTCTTCTTCATGATCAACCCACCTGTAATCAGCATGCCTCTTTCTTGGTTGATCATTAAAACGCCGATCATCACTAGGATGCATCCTGCCAATTCTTTCATGGACAGATCGGCGATTGACAGTTTCCTGCCTATATTCATCATACCTATCATTGCATTCAGGACAATTATTCCATGTGGGAAGCTTCAAACCTTCGTTCCAACAGTGTCTGAAGAATGCACACCCCCAATGCGCACGTTCCTGCTCTCGAGCATACTCTTCTTGTTCCTCCCTATATCTTTCTTCCTCGTATCTCCTTTTCTCTTCTTCACGTTTATGCCTTTGGTAGCGCTCTTTTTCTTGCTGACGTTGCCATTTATTAAGGAGGATATGTGTAGTGACTCTAGGCTTGGAGGATTTCCCAATTTCAAATTGATCATTCGGGAAGCGAGAGTCTTTTTTGCGAATCTGTTCAATTGTGACTTGCCGAGTAGGATCAACTGAGCCACTTTGTTTTGCCTTCTCTGAAGTTAAAACTTTCATCTTCCCTTTTTCTTCAGGTGCAACAGCATTCACCATGTTGATTGAAAACCCAATCATATTCTGAGGGAAGGGATTGCTATCCAATTTCATTCTGTTGTCAAACTTCAGGTGCCCCTCTTGGATAGCCTTTTGAATCCTCATTCTGAAGATCCTGCATTCATTAATGGAATGAGAATTTCTGTCATGAAATCCACAATACTTCTTGTCTTTCACTCCTTCAGGCCGAAGCATAGAATGCCCCTCTGGTAATTTGATTCGGCCTTCTTTCACAAGGAAATCAAATAATTTGTCTGCCTTAGTCACATCAAAATCATATGTGCCCTTGGTCTGCTTAATCCACTTCTGATTCACTGTGATCGGCTCTTTGCCCCATACTATTTCTGCTGCAGCCACTTCTTCATTATCTTCATACTCATCCCCTTGATCTGCTCTTTCGAGGAATTGGTTGTAAATATCGGCTACATCATTTTGCTTGCGGAATTGGTTGTAAATGTCGGCTACATCATTTTGTTTGGCAAATCTACCATCTTTCTTGAAGCCATATGCTTGGTTACTCATCAATGTCAACTTCTTTGACAACTGACCCAGATCTTCAAACTCCATCCCAAATAGCTTTTCATTGACTTCAAGCCAAATTCAGAGGTAATGTTGTTCAATCATTATCTGGCTTCAACAACATTTCTTCTTTTATTATAATTCTGTTGTTTTTGTAGGACATAGCACCTGCCCCTCTTGCCAGGGCTATTCAATACAAGATTGCAGGCCCAATATCTGCTTTAGGGTGTCAATCCCTTTCCTTGGCTCAGTTGATGTCCAGACAGGCCAATCTAGATCCAATTATTACCAGGCCATCTTTTGCCAAGAGAAAAACTCCTTCTTTGCCTGCTCCTTCAGCTCCTAAGAAGAAAAGAACAACCAACAGAAAACTCATTCAGGTTATAGTCTCTTCCCTTAAATACAATGCTTCTTTTGTCATGCTCATCCCTTTTTCATGATTTCAGGTTCGGACACAGCAGACAGTGGCCACTACAGATTCTGCCGATGTTCCATCAACTGGTAAAAAATCTTACTATCTCATTCATTCCTTTCATCGGCATTTATACTCTTTTCAGTTGCAGAACAAATTTCTGTGGATCAAGTCCTGGAAAGCCCCTCCTCTCAGCATGATCCAACTCCAACTTCACCTCTTCCTCAATTAGAAGCTGCTTCTTCACCAAGGGGTTCCCCAATTCCTTCTCAGCATGATATGCAGGGCCCCTCTACTGTTCCTGAGAGATCTCCTTCTCCCACTCAAGAAATCAGAATAGAGGTAAATAAAGTCATCCAATCTTTTCAATTCTCTAACAAATCATTATTAATTCATCAAGAAATTTTTTCTTTCCAGGAGAAATCTTCTTCAACACCCAGTTATTCATTTGCCTTGGATGATTTGATTGTTGAACAAGGAGAAGAAACATCTTCTTGTCAAGCTCTGTCAGAAGAAAACCAGGCAAAATTGAAAGAAATCTTCTCCTTTCTGCAGAAAGACATTCGAGATCAAGTTAATAATGCTGATCTTTTAAGAGATACTTTTATCTCGGAATTGACTAGAAATCCGCAACTGTATTGAATCTTTTTAGCATCCACCTTCTCCGCTCAAATCTTCAGAGCTCCGCTTGGATCCAAACCCTAGCTCGCTAGCTTCTTCAAGCTTTCAATCTTCAAATGGCGCACCAAGATAAAGCTCTTCAGGTAATTCTTTAATCTTCCTCAAGTGCATTCGGCATCATTCTTTTGAATCGCATCCTAAATTTTCCTTTTTCGCCCTTTTTGTTCTTGGTAGGCTCTAGCGGCTGAACTCTTGATTCCTACTGAGGCGAAAGCACCCACTTATTTTCTTGGGCCCGTAGGAGATTCAGACCCTTTTGAACTGATTGTTGTTGAATCTCAGCGAATTCCCTTTAAATCCTCACTGACAAAGCCTCATGAATGGCAAGATGCCTTTAAGAACTGGCCTCTGCCTCCAATTGCTGGTTGGAGGAATTGGTATAGGAGGATTCTCAATGATAAAAGCCCTCAAACCAAGAACTGGGACAAACTCTGCATTTCCCATTGTCTGGAATTATCTCTAGCCGAAACTCCCAGAAATGAAAACCTCTTGATTGCAGCTTGCCACTTTTGGTCCAATGGAGTAAATGCCTTCTTCTTTGGTCATGGTCCAATGTCTCCAACTTTGGCCGATGTTTACCTGATGACCGGCCTGAATATCACAGAAGCTGTGCATCCATACAAGTACAAGGGCTCCTCCAAACAGACAGGAGTAAAGACAGGAGTTGGATACAAGAAGTATATTCAGAATTACATGTCTGATGGTCCCTTGTCTGATGTTGAGTACAGGGCCTTTCTGAATATGTGGCTGTGCAGATTCATCTTTTGTGGCAAAGCTAATGAGCCAACTCTGAACCACATCGTGATGGCTGAAGACCTGGCTGCTGGCACACTCATCCCTCTGGGAAAATATTTGCTGGGAAGTGTTTACCATATGCTTCATCAAACCACTCGCCTGATGCATACCAATAAGAAAATTTCTTGTGTTAATGGTCCCTGGTGGTTTGTTCAGATGTGGCTGCAGCTGTACATGCATCAAATCGTTTCAGTTGATATCAACAGCCTGTCTTTTCCTTCAGTCAACTATAGGGAAGGGGAACCCCAAAGCACTAAAGGCTGTCAAACCTATGGAGAAGCTGCCTCCCCTGTATCTGTAGATAAGAATATTGGTGAACTCTTTGAGCTTTTCTCCAAAGGCTTTGCTGATCCTCTTTGGTTCCCTTATTCTGACAATGACAATCTTACTCTCCCTTGTGAGTTTAGTTTTGAAATTGGATGTACAGATGCACAATCCATAGCCATTTTTAATTCTTTCATTCGGCCCTGTATTCTGCCAGCCGAATTTTGTGGAGGAAGGTTGGTTCAGGGTACCTTTGAGTACTATCAGCCGAATATGATGGCTAGGCAATTAGGCTGTGGCCAAGTGCCACCTAGATTATTTCTCCATGAATTCCTCAAGCCTAGGGAGATTGTCACAGACTCCACTGAGACAAGAAGGATTTTTGACTACAGATGCTGCACATCCATTTATAGACCTGAACCTTTTGTGCCAATAACATCTGCTCATCCTTCTTTTACTGTCTGGTGGCAAGAATTCCATGATCACATCTTCAACATGCCAATTCATCCCTTCTGCCTTGAGTTGATGCCTGACTCCTAACAGAGGAACCTTCTTGAACCACGCTTAAATCCACCGCATGATACTAAGCACGGTAACAAGACTACTTGCATCATAATCTAAATCCACCGCATGATACTAGACATGATACAAGGTTGCCGGTACTTACGGAGGTCGACGGATCGATGATTCCCCTCGAAGAACTCGACGACACGACTAAAGGACTCGAAAAGGTGGCGCGGGGCCGGTTTGTTGTACGATTGTTCTCCCTCTAATACAATCACCATGGGTTCATATTTATACCCTGGTCTTGACACGATTCCTAATCGACTACGGTTACAAAACGTTTATTTCCAAAGAAATACGTCGAAATGCCGTATTCATCTTGCATTTTTTTACCAAATCAGCTTCTTTCCTTGTATTCAATCCACGTCATCACGCGTCCCGAATGTTTTCCATAGAGTAAATCCCTTGCCGAATTGGTGACGAATTCCCGACCGCAGAATGCCTTTGCCGAATCGTTCTCGAAGATAAGTTTTCTTTGACTGAACGATGTTTATCTTTTCATCAATTCCGGCCCACATGTCAGCCTCTTCCTGGTGTCATTTTTTGGTGTCAACACTAATGTTTATTATGCGGTAGTTTGGATGGTTGATGGTTTGTAAGACAATGTTGGGAGCCTAATCCAGTGCATGCTGGTTGTTTCATAATCAGGTCTAGATTGTTATCATACATTTCATTCACTTGAGGTAAACTGCCAATTCAATGGTTCACCGCTCATAAGTTAACATTGCCAATTCTGAGTACATGAAGATACGAAGTTCAACTTCCTGACACACTTAAGTTTAGGAAAGTGGCAGTACAACCTCCATGGTAGAAACCTTTGTTACATGGAATACAACTTGACACAGATGAAAGTGAGGAGGATGACTATGATGGTCAGTAGACTAGTTGCCATGCAAGTCTGCCAGGTACTTGCGGTTCTTGACTCTGCAATCCCATTCGCTTGAGTAGAGTGTTCTATCCCTGGAACACGGGGTTGTCTCATGTGCGCCCTCAAAGCTTCTTCCTTACTCTTGTAGCCCTGGAAACTTGCGTGAGGAAAACCCAACACTTGCATCTGGCACGACTCCCAGTTAGAATAAACACCAGGAGTCCTTCCTCGAAACACCACATACCACTTCATGTCTACACAAGATGCAAAATTGTAAATAACATTATAGACAACAAGATGCGAAATTGTAAACAACACAGCCAACAAGCAAAGGATTCCATCATGATCATCTCAGCATATGGAATTGTTCAAGTTATCAATCACACATGCTATCTACCCATTACCCACTAACACTGGTAGTTCCTACTTTACAAAAGAGACTTGAATGTTCTCAAGTTAGCAGACAGCCAAGCAAATGTAACCACAGACAAAGTCATTAAGTTAAGTTACAAATGAAGTCCTTGACCGATTCAATTTGTTAGATGGGTGTCCCAAAAAGCAATGAGGTTGTTGCAGGTCAGATCACTGCAGCAAGTTGTTCTTGCTCAGGTGGGTGGCGATCCACAGGTCCTTCTCATTGGCATCCATCTCTAGGAATCCCAGCACTGACCTCTTGTGCTCCATCAAATGGTCCAGGCAGAACATCAGATGCGGCCTCTAGAAGGTAGTGCAGCCCATGACAGCCTTGACGATCCCCGGTGCGGCTTCAGCATGGATGGTCTCCTTCACTGCTCCGGCAAAACCCCACACAGCCTCAGTCAGTCCAACAATGAAGGCACCTTCTTTCTCGGAGATCCTCTTCCTCTTGCCACCTGATCCACCTTCACTCTTGCCACCTTCACTCTTGTTCTTGTATGTTGATGCATCAGCAGTCTGTTCAACACTCTTGACCGGCGCATCAGCATCCAAGTCAATGGTTTCTGCATCAGCTGGGTCTCCAAGTGGTTCACTTGAGCCCATAGCATACCTGCCAGTTGCAACTCCTGACCCAAATATAGCTTGCATCTGCGGGTAGTTCACCAGAGGTACATTCAGGAACTCTGCATCCTTGGGATGGTCCTGCATAGAAACAAACAAGGAATCATGAACAGTCAGATGACAGTAACAAGGACAATAACAGATACAAGACAAAGGAACAAGTGTCAGGCACTAACCTTGATGTCTCCAGCATAGTGTTCAGGGGCCAAGCTAATCATGAAGTTGTCATTATCCCACAAAGATCCACTGAGGTCCTTCAGCCTGCAAATCTTAACCCATCTGCTTCTCCACTTCCTGAGATGGTTGTACACTTGACTCCCACTGACCTCAATACCTGCAAATTCAGTCAGCATTCTTGCAACTCGATTCAGATGCACATCTTTAAACCCCTTGTCAGTCTTGACCCCCTCTGCCACCAGATCTGTGAACCGACGCAGCACAAACCCTGACATTGCACTAGTCCAATTGAGCCTCGGAGCTGGACCATTGACATGCACTGCCTGTGGAACCTCTACCTCTTGAACATCATCTCCCAGCACTTGAGCCCCAACATCAGCCATTTCCAACTGATACAGTGTTTAATATATGCAATTGAAGTCAACAGTACAAATCAATGTAATAACACTCAACAGAACAAATACACAGTGAACAGACAACCAGAATTAAACAAGTCATGGCAATACATCATTGCAGCAGCAAATTAGTTTCAGCTGTGTAGCTCAAGTTCAATACATCACAACAAAGACACAGGACAAACCACCAGTTACATTGTTCAACATCCTTAAAGGTACAACACATGCAGGAACCTAGATAATGGTCTAATGCCTCATTCCTCCTCTATTCTGCCACATCTGCTGAGCCCAATTATCCCTCTTTGCTGCCCAGGTGGCATTGTCAGTGACAACTTCTGGTGGGAGTGCTTCATCAGAAGGATTACCCTCCCAATTTTCCTCTGGGGGTATGTGCTCATCATGCCCATGCCTGAGTATCCAGTTGTGTAGGATACAACAAGCAATGACAAGCTTCACTTGGGTCTTGTATGGATGAAAAGGCTTGTTGTACAAGATCCTAAACCTGTTCTTCAGGGCCCCAAATGCTCTCTCAACAGACACCCTAAGAGAGGAATGCCTTAAGTTGAACAACTCTCTAGCATTTTGTGGAGACCTAACACCATACTCCCTAAGGTGGTACCTTGTGCCTCTGTATGGTGGCAGAAATCCTGGCCTGGCTGCATACCCAGCATCAACCAAGTAGAACTTGCCTAACATGGGACAACAGGCCATAGTCAGAAGTGATCTATAACTGGGGAAGGGCATTTGGTGATATGGTTATGGAGTTACCTTCTGGTACTTTTAGACCATCAGGTCTTTGGAGGGCATCAGACAGGATAAGTGCATCATGTGCTGACCCCTCCCACCCAGATAAGACATATGTGAACCTTAGGTCAAAGTCAACAGCTGCAAGTACATTCTGTGTGGTTGTACGCTTCCTGCCCATGAATGCAGCTCTGTGCCTCTCAGGAACTTTAGCTAGCACATGGGTTCCATCAATTGCTCCAACACAGTCCTACACAATATCCCATACATAAAAAGTTACTAGTGTAGTGTGAACCAACTAATGATACATTGTGCACAAAGGCTATGGGCAAACCTTGAAGTAAGGGTTCCATCTCCTGCTGTTTTGGATTTTGGCTGGGACAGATGTAGCTGGTGGGAGGATCATTTCTGATCTAAGCTCTCCCACTGCATATAGGACTTGTTGGAAATACCTTGTCAGTGTTTCAACTGACCTTAAGAAGGGGACCTGGATGCACCTAAACCTTTGGTTGTGACCAACAACATGAAGAAACATTGCCACCTGTTCTTCAATGTTGCAGTGTATGCTATCCTTAAGCAAACCCCTACTACGGAATAAGTCACACAACTGGAAAAAAGGGGCTCTTCTCATTCTCAGGAGGTTGACACATTGGGTATCATTGGACTGGTAGATGAAAGCAAGGTTTCTCTGTCTTTGCTCATCCCTTTCTAGCATTGGTCCATAGGTGACAGTGGGTCTTTCATGTGCAAGTCTCCTATATCTAGAACTCATCCAAGCACAAATCACACCAACAAGTGCAGCCCCCCTAATTATCAACTCTCGGCGCCTTGCAACAACAGCATCAGAGTCATCCATGTCTAAAAATGTACAATCCTTACGTTAGAACAAAAAGTAATGGGGTAAGTCCTGTATCAATGTTTTAGAAAAAAACAAGCTACTGAAGCACGGTTGCGGCATGTAAACAAGCGCCACCCAGTGCAACTACTCATCATCACCCAATTTGCTACTGCTCAGAACATTTTCAGATCCGGAATCATACATCTGGGCGCGAACAAAGACAAGAACATTCGCACGAAACCAGATCTACAAGCTCGAATCAACCAAACCCTAGAACATCGCCATAACTGAACTACTGCGACAATCGTAGATCTGGCCGCAAACAAAGACAAGAACATTCGAAAGAAACCGGATCTACATGCACGAATCAACCAAACCATAGAACATTGTCATATCTAGAACTACTGCGACGAAGGTAGATCTGGCCGCAAACAAAGACAAGGACATTCGAAAGAAACCAGATCTACAACATCGACTCAACGAAACCCTAGAACATCGCCAGTGGAGAAGGGAATCGAGGGAGAGACCGATAGGAGGGACCCATTCCTCCACCATCCTACCTCGACGCAGGAAGAGGAAGACGAGCGCTTCCTACTTCAAGCTTGCAACGACGGCGACGGCGGATGGGAGGCGCAGGTGAGCGAGGGCGAGCGGGAGGAGAGCGCGAGAGGCTGCGCCGGCGGAAGCGGCGAAAAATGAGCACAGTAACCCTAGGGGGGCGGTGAGACTCGCATTATATACGATGGCCAAGCGGGGTTCGGGCTGCATAACTTGGGCCCACTCAACTTGGCCCGCACGGGCGCAGTGCAGGCTGCACAAGCTAGGAACGGCCGAATCGCGTTCCCGGGCTATGCAGGCCGTACACGCGTTTTGGCCCATCGGGGCCTGGCTAAATGACCGCCCAGACAACCAATCAAGCCGGGCCTGCACTATGGGGGCCTGGCTAGGGGGCTGCCCACCTTACCAATCACGCCCTTGATCTCTCGCCAACCTGGTCCCTGGCTCCGAGAACGCTCAGCCAGAAACTGCACCGCTCAAAAACTGCTCATGGACATCTCCACGTGATCTGCCGAGAAAACACGGCGCAATCTGCCAAAGCGCCCCAAAACGAGCCGGAACACGGCCGTTTCCCTCGTTTTCTCGCCTTTTTCCACGTCCCGGCCACCTCGATCTCGATCTCCCCCGGCGCGGCCCACCGACCCCGCACCGCACGACGAAACCAAAGGGCCGCCTCCGCCTCCGCCTCCGCCGCCGCAGAGGCAGGAAGGGAGGGCCGAGGCAGCCCGCGCCCCCGAGCCGCGCAGCGCGTGCTTCCAGCGCCCCGTCTCAGGCGGCGATGGCGTACCGGGCGGACGACGACTACGACTACCTCTTCAAGGTGGTGCTCATCGGGGACTCCGGCGTCGGCAAGTCGAACCTGCTCTCGCGCTTCACGCGCAACGAGTTCAGCCTCGAGTCCAAGTCCACCATCGGCGTCGAGTTCGCCACCCGCAGCATCCACGTCGAGGACAAGGTCGTCAAGGCCCAGATCTGGGACACCGCCGGCCAGGAAAGGTACGCGCCCCAGATCCGTCTGTGCTCTGAGACTGCGAGGCTCGCCGATCCCCTTCCTCCTGTCTGATCTCCGATTGGTCCATTCGTAAGCGATTGGCGTGTCAGCGTCGTCGTGTGGATCTCTGTAGCTTAATTTGGTCGGTGACCCCCTAATTGTTATTGCACATGCACGCAACTGAACTGCTTCGATATTTAGTGAAAATTGGAAAGCATCTGCACTCAATTCATACCTTCCGCGATTACCATTTCTCAATCTAGTATCACATTTGTAGCAACCAGAATCTGCAGATTATGCAGGGGCACTGGAGCAGCAGCTAATACAGGCTGGCTGGTTTTTTAGATTGTGAAATTGTGGACCTGCAAATTATGGATAGAACTCATAACCATAGTCCTGTGCTGAACAGTTAGATGATACGTGGCATTGATTCCTGTCTTTGATATAGGACAATAGGAGTGCCATTATTCATGTGGCTTTTGCCATTCAAACACTTCCTCACATCTACTAACAATCATTTACATTGCTTCCGTAGATACCGTGCTATCACAAGTGCATACTACCGTGGAGCAGTTGGGGCACTAGTTGTCTATGATGTCACACGACATGTCACCTTCGAGAACGTGGAGAGGTGGATGAGGGAGCTCAAGGACCACACAGACGCCAACATCGTGATCATGCTCGTGGGGAACAAGGCTGACCTGCGCCACCTCAGGGCCGTCCCGACCGAGGATGCGAAGGCCTTTGCCGAGAGGGAGAATGCCTTCTTCATGGAGACGTCCGCCCTGGAGGCGATGAACGTGGAGGATGCCTTCACCGAGGTGCTCACACAGATCTACCGCGTGGTAAGCAAGAAGGCCCTTGACATTGGTGATGATCCCGCGGCACCTCCCAAGGGACAGACCATCAATGTTGGCGGCAAGGATGATGTTTCTGCGGTGAAGAAGTCTGCCTGCTGTTCATCTTAGCTTGGAAGGGTAGAACATGTACTTGGGTTGTTTGATCATTTTGCAGTAGAGGGCACAGGATGTTATTGCAGTCATGGTCCTCGGTCTGTACTCATGTTTTACCAGGTGTCTCGTGTTCATTTTACCATTCGATACATTAATTCATTCAGGACTTCAGCTTGTTGCTATAGTTTAGGGATACGAGAGTGTGGCTATCAGATTTTTCATATAGGCCTTTCTCTACATGGTTGCTTTCGTTCAACATATACTATCGCTTTTCTGATCAACTTAGTTGCACTGCTTCAACAAGCTACTTGCTTTGCTAGACTGATACCATGGTGAAAATTGCTACTCATTGGATTGTACTGTATCGTTGTGCTTGCCAATTGGCATGGAAGTTTTAGTGTACCGTCGCTCTTGTTTGTCCATCATCCGCAGCAAGACCACTAATGTATTACCGTAAGCACTGCAAATGTAACACCACGGAATGTACATGTACATATCCTCAGCATATGTACTGCAGATGCAGGATACCGGTGGGAATATACATATAGCATAAGAAGTTGAAAACCATAAAGTCACACACCCATACTTAAAAGCAAATTCCACCAGAAGCGAGGAAATCTTTTGGTTCTTTGAATTCAAGGCACAACTAGGGAACATCCGGTTTTTGGAAATCTTTTGGTTCTTTCAATTCAAGAATGTACACAACTAAGGATATTGGACTTTTCTTTTTTTGAAAAAAAAGTAGAGATAAATACAATGTACAATGGAAGGGAAGGGATCGTCTAGCAAGGCCATCATGGGAGCTTTACACACCATGAGGCCGTTTAACGCCTAAAATGTCCTACAAAATGTCTGTACAGTCTTAGGAAGCTCAGTTTGTCTCCGCAGCAAAGGGGATGGCAAATACAAGCAACCATGTCTATATACAAAATCGAGCTAATTTTGCTCGCGGTAAATAACCAATAATGTTATTGGCAGACGGTCATCCATTCCTTCTATCTGATGACAAAGCTGTTGTCTTGCAGATGGGGCAGAGGTTCTTCATCATCAGCCATTGCTTTATGCACGTCACATGGAACTTGTGACCACATTCAAGGGTTCCTATATGTTCTTTATCTTCATATTCATCCTGCAAAACACCGACCAAATTGAAGCGGCATTTAGCTATCTTGTGTAAATGTTAAACATGATGGTTCACTATTACAGTAACTAGTACTCCGTACTTCATTAACTCATGGGGTACAAGTTATCTTTACTACAACAATGTGGAATCTGTCACATAAGTATGTAACAGGTAGCTGGTTAACGATCTATAAAGTTAACGTATTATAATTCAGTAGTGAACATGACAAGAGGTTGACCTGGCATATTATGCAAGCATCATTCTCCAATGTAAGCTCAGAAAACTGATCAGACACGCTAGCTGTTCCTGGAACATAGAGAGATGACCTCAAGTTCTCTTGGATGTAACTTTCTGTCAAACCAGTATTGACATTGCCTATCTGCTCTTCCAGTGCCACAAGCTCCTACAGAATATGCAAAGAAGAATTAAGTGCGAATGTGCGATACATACATTTCAAGAAAACAAGGAATTCACAAGCCCAGATGTGATACATACCTCATAAGTCATGTTATCCACATCCAGACGCATATCTCTATGTTCATCAACAACATGACCTGCTTCATGAATCCTTGATCGGCCCATAACTGTAGCATTCTGCACAGATGCGTCAATTAATTGACATAGGTGTATGGAATAGGAATCATTCACCGGGAGCAGGTTTAGTTATGCAGACATTGAAGATATAAAAGCAGTGATAATGTTTGCAACTGTATCTGACATTGAATATATTTGTAGTGCCACCCAGACCCAGTTTCTTTATCTACATAATGAATAAATTGTGCTTCAAGAATGAGTACGAAGCACGGATATCCCTGTACGATCAATGATGCAGGCCCAGATGGAACATATAAACTGAAATGTAAGTTTACATGATTACCAAGAAAGATAGACTGCCATGGACGAATAAAAAATATTCAACGGGATATATTTTCTAGCATCCAGCACGCCAGTAGTAGATACATGCGACTATGCAAGTAATTTAGGGGTACGTTTTGGAAATATGAAGGTACCTGATATGGCAGAATTCTTAAAACCCCATTGTTAACTTGGTTTATAAGAGGTGGATGCATTGAATGCCCAAAAGTGTGTTCAGAATTGAATGGGAGAGTCAGCATTCTTGGATCTAAAGGAAGGCCTGCGGCAGAAGGATTTAAACCATGCACCACATTGTTACCGAGGAACGGTTGATAGGATACTTGTATTTGAGGTGCTTGCATACTATGCAAATGATTCTGGCAGAAATGAGGCAGAGGCCCATGAATAGAAGAATGGCCGGCTTGATAATCCTGAAGATTTCCATTAGGCATGTCTGTGCTTCCTGATGAACAACAAGGCCTGTTAAAATCAAGAGATGCCGAATGCATCGCTAAATCTCACACTCAGGTTTCCATTTTATGCCAATCAGTCCATGGTAGCAGAAATTTACCGCTAAACATACTAGAAAGCTATTAAAAATAGTAATCTACTTCATTGCATCTAAATAAACAATAAACCATGAAATGATCCCTTAATTCATCATTCAGCAAAATATCAGATAAAATTTATCTTCATTCAGAAGGTTTGCGAACCTGGAGGATTAGCCACTGCATTACTATATCCCCACTGTGGTACTCCATGGGCAACACCATTTGCAGCCTGTGGAATCCATGTATTGCACTGGCCCATGTGACAGGCTGGAAACACATAGTTACCATGAGGTAGCAACTCTGGACGAGCAGCCATTGAACTGAAACTGCTAGGAACCTCTGCAGAAGATCCTTCCAAGAATGGCCAACCATTACTACTGTGGTACTCTGGTGGGTTTGATACTGCAGAATTGGGTAAACAATTTGATTGAAATGAAGCATTCCATGGCCCATGTGTAGGACTCTGAGGCACATGAGCAGATGAACTTGAGCCTGCAAATCCATGAAGAAAATGATGGTTACCAGCCACCACTGCATTTTTCCTTTTGATGAACCCACTAGCACTATCACTAAAATTGACACTGCTGCTACTCCCATCAATAGGTCCTGTAGGAACTTGATATAACGATGGAGGTAGCACATTGCCCAGTGTAAAGCTTTGAGTCTGAGGAATATATACGTTCACAGATGCTGTTGCCATGCTAGGGTTGTACATAGTAGTTGGGAAGGCAAAACTTGATGTAACACCGGTATGTGGGTATGGATTAGCAGTATTTCCTGGAACTCCGACAGCAACTTGCACACCCGGGTTGGATGAATCACTTCCAGTGCCACCATAATAGGAACTTTCAGATTGAACTTGGACATGTCCTTGCTCCCATCCAGGATTAACTGACTGATGTGTCCAGACCATATTTCTATTTGACATCGTGTCAACTTCTATTTCCTTGGGTAGAATTACAGCAAGTTTGGTCAGCAATTATCCTTTATCATCACCTCTCCCTGCATATGAGATTTGTCAAAGATGGTCAGCATTCAATCTAATCTGGATAAGTAAAGATGCAGAATGCAACTGAAGCATGTTCAAAGCATCAATCGCAAAATCATAACTAAAATTCCAGTAACAGGTCACAGGTAAAAGGCTGATTGGCAACAATGGCGGCACAACACAACTTAGTGTAATAGCATAGCAGCTCTAGTGGTTGCCATGAAAGGTTAGTATACCAACTTACTAGATTAGCTCATATCCATTATTTTGTGTCGGATTTTGGCTTGTTACAGATCTTCTCTACTACTCCCTCCGATCCATTTACTTAGGCATATGATGATTTTTGGAAAAGATCAGTATACAAGGCGCGCGTAGCTACCGATGCATCATTTACTCGGAACGGCGGAATTCGAAGCTGACACCAGCGATGATTAAATTCTCATATTTACTTCATCTTCCTGGCTACTTCCATCTCATTGGTTGCATGCATGTAATTTGGAAACGGCAGCCAATAAAAGAAAGAGAACCTGGCTAGGAAGCTGTCTTACTGCATGCATGCATGCAAATTTGAAACGCTTGAGTTCACTGTTGGATGTTTCCTAGATGATGTCTTGGTATCTGGAGAAGGACTCCTCTATTCTAATAAAAAGGAAAGGAGGGAGTATGATTTGTTCAGAATTAAAATGCTGCAGATTGTGTTGCATCTTAAGACAGGACTAACCAGCTCTATAAAGGGCTACTATGCATCATAACCTGATACGTGACAACCCACACTTATGAGCATGGCAATTGACGAGCAAGTGTTGACGCCAATGGGACCCCACTTATATGACATAAATATCAAGCTACAGCTATGCATTATTGAGTTACTCATGTATTGACTGTGTGAGTAGTTACGTTAAAAAAGAAATGATGTAACTTCCTACAAAATAGGCAAATGACATCAAATATTGAGTGCATTATTTACATGTCATCCAAGAAGGCAGGAATAGAAGACTTGGCAAAACAAGCAGCAAGGTGTCGCTTGTGAAAATCTTGCGATAGGCCATTCTGCACTAAGCAAAGGGTGCAGATAGGGTGTCCTAGCACTCCCACTGCTGCAATCTAAGAATAACAGAGGCAGTGAGGACTTAAAAAGAGCAAAGAGACACCATAGTCTAGGCCGTACTGGACTTTGAGCTATGTTCGGCAGGGGCAGGGCCAGGAATGCACCAAAAGGGGTGCTTGGTGCTTATATTTTGCCCATATGAGTGCTAAAATGCGTAGAATTAATAATCTGATTGTTATTTAACTTAATGCGAGCATGATGATTACTTAAGGATATATGCCCGTAGGGGGTGCTGCAGCCTGGGGAGCACCTGCCCTGGCTCCGTCCCTGATGTTCGGTCTAATGACCATGTGTGAACAAGTGACAACCTTTGTGGTTGAGCTTGAGCCACACCACACCATAGTGGTGCACTAGTTCCCCACTATTCTTACTTGTCATGACCCTGGTTAGCCTCACAGCGGATGTTGAGGTCACAGTGTGTTCCTTGTATCATTGGAAAAACACACATTTTTCCTCTTGAAAAAATGCCTTTTGATCCAGCTCTATTCAGTGTAATTTGTTTATTAACTAGCAATATTAATTTGACATGAATGCAGGAGTACAAACCCAATGTCAGTGTGGTGTATGATGTGGCAAGATAAGAAAATGTAAATAGTTTCAGTAAGGCACTTCGACATCCAAACCTGGGCAGCCATTTGGTTAGCTACAATCGGTAACCACAAGCCTGCAACTCTAGATGTACCCATAGTCTGGATCACTTGGTAGAATGGTTACCACAACTAGTGGATAAATAAGTGCCCAATAGGCCAATAGTCACAACCTTGCAACATGCAATTTGAGCAATTTTCTAAATCCCACCATACAGTTACCAGGTTGAACACTAACTGCTTTCTATATTTTTTTTCAAATAACCGTGCACTCAATTACTAAGACTGACACATCGTTAACAGTCATGTTAGTGATGTTAATTACTAAGCCTGGGCATGATGCCTTGTGACTAGATCGTGATGATAACCACTACTACAATCTTGACTAACTGGACTAGAATTGCTGGGACTGAACAAAATCCATAGCTTGCAAAGACACATTGAGATGATGCAGTACAATCCATAATAACTTAAACAGTTGCTAAATAGATATTCATGCATTGGTAGAGAAGGTAGCATGGGAACACAAAAGAATAACATTCCACAAAGGGCATCAAGCTTGCAGTACATTGCAATGGTAGGGACCAAAAGTAGAAGGGAAAAGTTTAGGCATTGAATGTTTTCGTCAAACAGGATCGGTTCGTTCACCCCTCCTAAAAACAAACAACATAACATGACAAAAACAAAAAAATGTAACTGTTGGCCTAGGTTTTTCTTTTGAGGAGGAGCTTGCCAAAGAGAAGGGAGGTTGATGAGGTGGGTGAAACGGTACTGTTTTAGCAATACTGTTTTTATTTTTGGGGGTGGTTTCTCTCGTGCATTGTTGCACAGGCATCATAATCACCATGGCATTACATAGGGCTTTCAACCATGTCCACCGCTGTAAAGCTTGCCGATAAGTTATCTTTCTAGGAGAGTTGCAATTATGGGCATATGTCCAAGCAGCAAAGTGCGGGAAAAGTCATAATAGCTTATGAATATTACAACACGACAACAATACAGTGCTATAGTTAGGAATAAATTGATCAGTTACCCATTTTAGTACAACTTGCCTCATTCAAAAGATTTAATTGTCACTTTCCTTGTTTGAGAACATTAGAGGCTTCTATGTGAGATGTGAGTCAACAAATTTAGCAGTCTAGCACATTCATTTATTTATTTGAAACGCCTGCGTTTCATTGTATTAGAGAGAGAAAAAATGGTCCCCATACAACCCCTGCCTCAAATACGGGGACCAGGCATGAGAGGCGGGTTTCAGACAACTAGAACTAGCTAAAGAAACGTTACCAACATAAGACCTGACCCTACCTAAACCTCTGGTAGACCACCAAGACCAGGCCTTGCAACTTCTTTGCAACGGCCAGGCACCAAAGGCTCATCCTTAAGCTCCCTCATGATTGAGTTCACCGAAGGAGAGGCACCCTAAAAAACACAAGCATTCCTATGTTTCCAGATACACAAGATAATCAGAGAATTCATTCCTTTTCTGCCCTCCTTTCTAACTCTTTTCAGAGTCCGACGCCACCAATCAGCAAAGCTAACCTCCTGTTGTCATGGAATAGAACCAGTAAGATAGTCTAGCACATTTATCTACACATCCGTTGCCATGTCAGCCTCCCTCCTGGTGCTGCTATGTTCCTCCCTACCCCATCCATGCCATTCTTTCATAGTTAACGTTGCAAAGTTACCAAACCTCATAAATTTAAAGCCATGATAAGAATTATCAATGGCATTAACTTGAACAATAAGCTATATGATTGAAAAGCACAAAAGAAGTATCAGCAAATTAAACACCACAACTACAAAATGTCTAAAGCGTCACAACCGTACCATAAAGTGTCTAGACCCACGATGCTAGAAACTACAAAATCCCAAGGCCCGGTAGTGACTAACTGAAAATACCGAATTTGAAGAACACAATGAAGAATGAAAGAACTAGAAATAGAACCAAATTCTTCCAACCAAAACAAAGTTCGTAGAACTGTTAGAAGTCCAAGCTATTTCATATTTGTTAGGACCAAATCTCACCATTAATCAGCTATGACCATGAAACGAATTGTAACAGCTATCTCCTGACCCCATTCAACTAAGAATTTCTTATCCCCAAGCAAAACTCTCCACACCCAACAACAGCTCATGCCTCATGCGACTGGTTAGGACAATCTGTACAGCCAGCCCAAACGAAAACCATATTCCATGGCACACATTTCAACCCAAATACGCACACGATCCACTGCAAGTCCAATTCCACATCCGAATCACCGACAATGCTGACTCGCAGCTCCACAGTCCAAAGTCAAAATTCTTAAATGACTTCGATTGGCTGCATCTATCGAGTGAGCATGCAGCTAGCAAACCCCGCGCACGAATTGAACACCGAAACCCCATCTCCCCCGTAGCTTCCCGCGACCGCTGCGGTTTGCAGCAGGAATGCCCCCGCCCCCCACCGATCGCGCACGGAGGCGCTGCAACGAACCCCCTCACAGCTCCGGAGCAACTGCCCACCCAACGCGCAATCGCGGCCCTAATCGCGGATCCAATCCCGTCCCGTCCGCTCGCTCCCGCGTGAGGAGCAGCACAGTGATACTACGAAAGCAAAAGCGAGCTCACCCGCCCGCCCAGCACAATTCGAGACGGAAAGGGGAAACGACCTCGCGAGGGAGGAAGGAACTTCACCTCTCGGGGCCGGGGCGTGTCGCGATCGGCGCCGGAGCTGTAGGAATCCGGCGGGCGGAGAGCCTCGCCCTCGGGGTGCGAGAGATGGAATCGGTTGGTGGTGGCGGTGGTATCCGGTGGGGGATCGATCGATCGGAAGGGGGCGACGGGACGGGGTGAGCCGCGTATTTATAAGCACGGGGAGCTTTTCGGGAGCGGAAGGGGGAGAGAAATAGACCGAGGGGGCAGGCAGGGCGCTGCCTCTCTGCTTTTTAACAATTTTCTGATGACCCAAAATGTGCGGTAATTCAACGCTAATAAATAAGCTCACGTTTTCCTCTCGGCGCCTTTGGATAGGGCGGTTCCTGCTGGCTTCCCTCCATCGGGTCCCGGCCATGGGTTGTCTTGTCTGTCATCCTCTTTTAGCACCGCGCTTATCTAGGCTCCCATCCCATCACCAAATTTTCAAAAATTCTCTCTCCAAACTTTACTATTTACCTATCACATTAAATCTCTCTCCTCATACATGGAGTACTAAACGTGGATAAATAAAAAAACTAGTTGGATGGTTTTGATGTACACGACGAGACGAATCTTTTAAGCCTAGTTAGGTCATAGTAGGACAATATTTACCACAAACAAACGAAAAGTGCTACAGTGTCCGATGCGACATTTTCACTTCACTTTTTCTCTTTTCACATGAATTAAACACCCTGGGTCTCTATTTCTGAGTCAAAGCCTCGAAAGGTGTTCACGTCACCAAGCTGTGGCTCCTTTGTAATTTTGTCGTACAGTCTCTCTCTTTTCAGGCAAATTGGCACCATGAAAACGTGATTTTTTTTTTGTTTCCATAATCTTGCGTTATCTCGGCCCTCGATCTGCGCTGTGTCTCGTCCTTAACCAACGAACGCTTTAACTTTTGACCAACAAGCTCCGCCGTTGTAACTGTGGTTGTGGTTGTAGTCTTGTAGACTGTGGGTGTGGTTGTGTAGTCTTGTAAGATAAGGGTCGCGGTCTTGCCGATCATGAGACGGTAAAAACATTTTCTTTTTCTTTTTCTTTTTCTTTTCCTTGGACGTAACTGGTTGTCTGGTCTGGTTAGCAGATCGCCGCTCCACCGGCTTCCAATTCTCCTCAGCGCAAGAAAAGGCCCCGCCCGGTACAATTATTACTCGGCCTACTAGTTGGACAGCAAAGCTTATTGGATGCACCTTGCTATCTCGTTATGTCGCATCCACCTCGTAGAAAGCCACTCCGCGATCGCGACGCCTTTGGATATGGACGCCACCACCAACCTACAAGACCGCCATTCCGCGAGTGGTTCGTGCAAATTAAGACGCTTTGTTATACTAGGTGTAGCTCGCTAATCGTCAATTTGGCACTCGCTGCCCGGCTTGTCAGTCACTCGGTCCGAGTCTTGGGGCAGATCGGATCAGACGAGCATGGTGAGATCGTTGCTGAATGCTGACGCTTTTATTTTACGGACCGCGGCTTGTTTTGAGATGATCAGTGTGGGTGAGCTGGTCCTCGAATGACGAATCATTGCGTGCGCCCCCGGCGCGTTGGGCCACATACCGTTGACGTCAGGTCACTTTAGGCCTTAGCGTGCCGCTCAGGCGAATGATGAGATGACAAGAGAAGAGAGACGCCTTGTTCCGGATAAGCGCAGAGTGTGCTGTGTGCAAGGGCAAAGGCCAAGGTGGAGAGTTGTTCGCGCATCCTGTTTTAAGCTTGAGAGAAGCCCCGGGGCCGGGTCTGCGCCGTTCACCGTGGCACGCAACGGCACGGGGGACTAGGAGAGAAGAATATGCCCGTGAGCCGAATCCGAAGTTCCCGAAGCCCACGGGCAACGGCCTTGCACTGTGCGCGCACATGGCCACCGCACCAGCCCCCCGTCAAACGGGTGGCCCGCCGGCCGTCGTAGGCGATCTGCCAAACAAACCGCAGCGGGGACCTCGGCGCCTGGTTTTGCCGCGTCCCCTTCCTCCGCTGGGGTAACTTACGAAGTCGTGAAAGCACGCGGGCCGAGCGCGCATCGCCACTCCACTCACATGCTTTCGTTGTGTTTTGCGTTTGGCTATGCCTCTGTCGTCGCTACGACTCTACCGACTGGCAGTCTGGTCGCATGTACAGTGCACTGAAGCAGCGCCGGTGGCGGTGGTGGAACGAACGAAACTGCCGATAGCCATCCGCAGCGCTGAAGAAAGGGCGGACGGAGGAGCTGCGGCCTGCGGCGGAGAGGGATTTCCTTGGAACTGGAACAGTAGAGCAAAACAAAAAAAAATACAACCAGTGGCGGAGCACCAAGGATGTCCCTTGGAGCAGGATATTCCCCGTGGCAGATGCCAGGTCCAGGTGGAATCTTCTTCCTCTATGAGCGATGAGCTCAACGATCCAACTCAATACTCAAAGGCAGGCACGTCACGTGAAAACAACAATGCTTGCGGAATGTGCATCCTTTTTCGACACCCGCTCTGTTCGGCTGGCTTGTCTAGCAACCAGTGGCGTAGCTAGGATTTTGCCAGAGGGTATGCCTCCTGGTGGTGACCGCTCGGCACTGTCCCGTGGCCTGTGGCCGCTGTCCTTTGACTTGAGCACAACAAATTAATCGGCAATCCAAGAACCACCGAAGCACACTGCAACAGGCTTGATGACGGTACTGGACACTTGAAGGACGGTGACGGATGAGTGAGGCACGGATGCACCAACGCGACTGATGGCCGTTCACCGGTAGAGGATCCGTAGCCGATGCGCCCCTGAACATCACAAGACCAGGCAGCGGAGGGGCTCTAGCGTTAACGCTTTTTTTTTCCAGATATGGGCAATCGTATATAGGATGTATAGCTCTACGGGCAGAATCTACAGGGTATGCCGCGGCATACCTGGCATACCCTGTAGCTCCATCCATGCTAGCAACCAGACAGTCAGACAGTGTTTTTCTCTCTGTAAAAACCAGCACCAGACATCTATTAAAAAATCAGTACCGGCCAGCCAAACAAGGCGCTATGAAACTCGAAAGTCAAAAGTCAAAATAACAGTGAGTCTCTGCTCCCAACTCAAGTCAACAAAGTTTGTTTAAGGCCCTGTTTAGTTTCCGGTCAAATCATCAAACTTTTAAAAATTCTCTCTCCAAACTTCACTATTCACATATCACATCAAATCTCAATGTGGATAAATAAAAAAACTAGTTACATAGTTTTGATGTACACGACGAGACGAATCTTTTGAGCCTAGTTAGGTCATGGTAGGACAATGATTACCACAAACAAACGAAAAGTGCTACAGTGCGCTACAGTGTCCGATGTGACATTTTCACCGGATTAGGGCCGGATCAAAATAATACTAGTTTTTG
>OAMR01000423.1:317770-350778 GCA_900205405.1 Echinochloa crus-galli
CATGATTTTGATGTACACGACGAGACGAATCTTTTGAGCCTAGTTAGGTCATGGTAGGACAATGTTTACCGCAAACAAACAAAAAGTGCTACAATGTCTAATGTGACTTTTTCACTTCACTTTTCACCTTTTCTCATGAAAACACCCCCTAAGTGCAAGTCGCTTAATAAACATGGTAGACATTGTCACATCGACACTAAGACAAGGCCAAAGTGTGATTGCTTCTATGACAGGGCAATATTTATAATATTTATATGTGCAACTTCCTCCGGTTCAAATTACGCATAAAGAAAAGCCTAAACAACGGAAAAAGTACTGCACGAATTGATCAAAATGACAGCACATCTAAGAGCATTCAGACTAGAGGAGGCTGGAAATCCAGCAAGGAACAGCATAGAACAAATCTGAAAACCAGATGGTGATTCGAGTCTCAAGTCAAACTGTCATAACACAAACACCACAAATGATTTCACACCAATGCTAGTTTGGAAGAACTAGCAAATAATCCACGAAATACAGATGGAAATAAATGAAGTTTACATGTCTGATTAACCAAATAAACTGAAATCCTGCACTTAAATGGTTACTTAGCCAAGCAGAATATCAACCAACTCAAGTCCACTCGACTTAGAATATAGCGGTAAACAGACAAGCCCAACAGCTCCAGCGAACAGGGCTCGTCCCAAGACACTTGCAACACTGCAAAAGAGACCTCACTGCTTTGCCGGTTCGTCCCAAGACACTTGCAACAGAGACCTCACTGCTTCGCCTCCCGTTCGCGGTTCCACTGCTCAATCTTGGCCCTGCGCTCTTCACTGCTCTCCCTGACTGGGCTCCTCCCACGCCGTGGGGGTGGGCTACCATGCCTGCGCCTTCCTCCATCATCATACCTATCGTGCCTGCCGCCTCTGCCCCCTCCATCATCATACCTGTCATGCCTGCTGCCTCTACCGCGTCCACCGCCGCCACCACCACGGTAACCATCACGGTCACGATGGTAGTCATCGCGATCACGATGGTCCCTCCTTTGAGGTGGGGGGCTTCTGCTTCTGCTTCTCCCATGGTACCTCCTGGAAGCGCCACTTCCATAAATCTTCCTCCTGAGATCCCTGCCAATCTGCTTCACATGCATGAAATTACAGTAGCCACCACGGTTACAGCTATTCTCCTCAAACTGCCTACAGGTTGCTTCACGGAAGTCAGTCACAGGGGAATACTCCACAATTATTGGTCGGCCAGAGTAGAAGCGGCCCTGAAAAGCATTGTACGCTGCAGCTGCCTGTTCTTCCTCCCTGAACTGGACATAGACATTCCCTATCATGTGATCAGCAAGGTTGTCGCAGACATTCAGGTTCTCAATCTCACCAAACTTGCCCAACTCCTCATAGATGTCCTCAAAGAAGTCTTCAAAATGCTCCTGCATTTTCTCAGGATCAATAGGTTGGCCTTGAGCATCAACTCCAGGGGTTATCATATCAGGACGTTGATACATGTTAGCAAGCACAAGAGTCGGTGATATGGTTGGCCTGTTGTGCAGACGGGAGCAGCGATCTCCATGACGGCAAGCCCCAATCTTGAAGTAGAAAGGGCAGTTGACCCTGTCCTTCTCAGTGCCAAAGATCGAAGCCAAGTGCTCCGCCATGATTCAACTTTTGGATTGACTAAACCTGCAAGTATAAGCAAGAACAGTATCAGAAAACCATCTTCAATATAGAACTGAGTGTCTATACATTCATTGTTTGGTTAACATGGGGTTTCAAGGAATACCTCAGCAAAGGTTGTCAGTGTGCAAGACTAATAAGTAGACAAAAAGGTACACAGGCAGCTAAAACAAACCAGGGCGCACAGCATATGCATCTTTTAGGATTACCGACAGGTAATATTCCTGAAAATTTAACCCTGTACAGCTCATGCTCTTGCAAGAAATCCTAATCCCCATCCCCTTTTTAGACCTAATCTGCACACTTACTCAAAAACGTTAAATATCAGGAGAAAATGAATGGAAATACCAAAATAACTGTGAACCCTTGCTCCTGGTAAACTGATATAACTCTTTAACCTAAATAAATCTGCACACCGTTCAACACAGTTAATGCACAAAAATTAACTAAATATAAACATGATGACAGTGTCTCTTCACTATAATGTTTAAATTCTCTCCCTGCAACTGCAAAAAATAAACCAAACAACACTGCACACAGAGACAGCTCTTCATCTGCAGCAAAAGGGTATTCCTTCTGGTGTAGACCTTGTATTTTCCGCTCGACAAAATATTATTTGATTTTAACCTAAGCTGCACACCATTTTAAATTATTATTAATCACTGATCGGAAGGAAACAACCTAAATCTTTAAAACTATCACCAAGAAAAATCCATCATTCCGAATAACAGACTACTTAGTATTCAAAATTTCAGTAATCTGTTTAAACATGTCACCATGTCACACAATTACAGCTGCTAACAACCTAAAGGTGCAAATATTGTATCAACAAAGATAATATTCTTCTGCTTCTATGAGTTTATTCAATCGGCTAAAAGGGGCTACAACTCCTGTCATGCTAACTTCAACAGCGGCACCGCAGTAAAGAGCAACAGTGGGGCCGGAGACGGCGTGGATTACACACCAAAACCCTAGATCAGGATTCGGCGGGCATGGGTTCAGCTCAGCCAAAAAAATTACGGCTCGAAGCAAAGGGTGCCAGCAAAAATTAAATCAAATCTACGCGAAGCTAGGGTTTCCTTACCAAATCGATCCAATCTCTGATGTATCTGTGACGAACGGAGAGCCGTGGACGGAAGAGAAGCAGGATCTGTGGCGCCCGCACCGCTCAAGGACGGAGAGGAAGAGTGAGCGACAGGGAGGGGAAGAGGGAGCCGCGAGGAGGAGTCGAGCGACCTCGCCGCCGCAGGGGGAAAGGATCGACTTGTTAGGGCAGGCGGAGCGGGGATATATATAAATAATATCCGTTTCTATTTTGAAGTAATTTTTCTTTTGTAGAGTTTGAAGGGGAAAAAAAACTTGCCGTGTCCTCGTAGAATCATAAATAGAGTAGGATTTTATTCCGAAAGTTGGAATCACGTAGACAAACCCTCTACAATTCAACATTGTTGAATCGGACCTCGAATGAACGCAAAGTTACATTTGACTTGTTGCTCTTGCTCCTGCTCGTTCTTTGCAAGGGGACCTCGGAACATGCAAAAAAGGAACCATGCTGCCGTAGCAAAATCATACTGTAGTTTGCACATGCCCTTTTAAACCTACAGAAACATCTCTTTGGGAGCTGATTTTGAATAAGTTACGAAAACGATAATGTTACGTTGATATATGCCTGTCATTTCTCTCTCAACCATTTTTTTACCTTTTTCGTATATGCCCACTCCAGCAGACCAACCCATTCCATTCTATCTCTGGCAAATCGATCTTCCCTGGGTTTTTTTATACTTTAGTTCCCGTTAAGGCCTGGTTTGGGACGTTTCAACCTGGGGTACGCTTCCCCGGGAAGGACGCCCGACCTACTTACGTCGGGGAGATTTCCCCGGGAAGGAGAGGAGGTTCCCAGCGGGGGAGGTTCCCAAACTAGCCCTAATGCCCTATTTAGATCCCCCTTCGGCATACATCCATCCCGGCTACCTGAATCAAAGCTCCCTGACGTCAAGCCTGAGCCCAACGCCGCCCAAAATTCTTGAGCTCCATTGAAGTCCTGGATCGAGGCCCTAATGGCACGAGTTGATGCCGAGGCTGCGCTGAGCTCCCTTGTTCGCTTCTTTCTGTGTCAGATTTTATCCCCGATCTATCTGTGATCTCAAAATTTCTGGATTGAAGTGAGTGCGCGATTGAGAGGTCCCCTAGATGCAAGTCCCGGCATCAGGCCTGGGTGCTCTGCGGCTATAAACACCACTGGCGCCATGGAAGGCTCGAACCGGGCACCGGCAGGATAGCCGCCGCAGGCGAGCAGAGTAGCAGCAAGAGGGGAGAGACCAGCAGCCGGCGAGGATGGGGGCAGGCGAGCTCGAGGGCCACAAGGTTGGAGGTCTCAAGCGCCGAGCGCCGTGAAGTGTGCGGTAGCCACGCCGGCGCCGGTGGGGAGGAAGACGACTCGGTATAGATCGAGTCGCACCGAAGAGACGACAGAACGAGACCAGACGACGCTCTCGATAGTTGTCGTTTTCTTTTCCTGACCTCCTCACATGATTATTTTTTTACACCGGTATTAGGTTGAACCGGGTGTAATTGTAATGTGCTCACCACTCATCCAAACAGCATTTTGAGATCACCGGTGGAAAATAATTAGGGAGTGTAATTTACCGGTGTTTTACCTTTAAAACCTGCTATCCAAACAGCCCCTAAGTGTGATGACAGAAAGGGACAAGAAAAGTCACTCCAACAGATTAGTGAGGTACGCAGCAGAAAGGGAGCGTATCAGGTGGAAACCAGCCCACCCGTGGAAACTATGGAAACCAACGTGCATAGGGACATGCACGGGAGGTGGAAGGGGGAATTTGCAAAATCACAGGAAAGGTGGGAGAGGGGATTGCCAAAACCAACATGCATGGCGACATGCATGGGAGGTGGGAGGCCTATTGGATCAACATCGTGTGGAAATCCCTCGGCAACTCATTTCGACCGATGGATGGATAGCAATTTTAGCAACTTAGCATAGCGGCAAAGGGAATCAACTTAGCAGGAGTTGCCGAAGACGAGGGGAGGGCCGGCACGTAAAGCAGAAGAGAGTAAAAGAGACGGCTAGAATTATACTCTAAGGGAAATAAATTTTTGTGTGGGAAAAAGGTAAATGTCCAATGCTATAAACAATACAGGGGAAAATAATTCAGTTTAAATGATAGATTGATCCTGAACAAAATTTGGCATCAGTTAAGTTTTAACTTCAAATCTTTAGTCTGATAGAGCGCATAAATCCAATGCTAGAAAAGATACGATAGAACTTATTATTATTTACGCAATTTCGTAACAGTAGTGTTAATTTAGCATTAGAGAGATGCCCCTACCTATAAAAATAATTATAAAAAAATATTAATATACTTTTAAATATAACTTCTATCATACTACAAAATTGGACTTAAACTTGAACTTGAACATAGATAAAAAAGAGATAATCTCATTAAATGATAGATTGAATCAATTGAAACTATTCAAGGAATAAAATCAAGGAGGTATTTTGTTGATGCGGTCAATGAATAAAATCAATTTCTTGGGGTGGTAACACAGAAGTCTCCAATGATGGGGATGCATTTTGAGTTTTCCAGACAAACATGTTTTGGTCACTTGTCAGGTACATTAGTGACACTATTTTCCAACATCGACATACCACCCCTTAGAGCCTATGCCCATGCACAACAAATCTACCCATCGAAATCCAGCAGGACATAAGATCACTAGCTCATCGATCTGTAGGTGACCGCAGGTGACCGCAACGGTTTCAGCCTTTCAGCCTGTACATCACACATGATAGGGCAATAGTATCGGAGGGCCATCGAAGAATGATACAAAACACTGCTAAGAGTCAGGAATGGCATCAGCAGATGATAAACGATCAACTCTTTTTGTCAGACAAAAAAGAGCCACCCCCAACGAACAGAGTCAAAATGAAGCTCTCCTATTTCGCGACATGCTAACGCCCAAGCATGGCCAGATACAGAACCTAAGGAAAAGGTAAACACAAGCTAATGCCCAAGCATGACCAGATACAGAACCGGAAAAAAAAAGGGTAAACACAAGACAAAACACTATGGTGGTATCATGCTACCACATGATGATATGTCAATTCCTGAATTGGAACTGTGTACTCAGCCATGTCAACCATTAACACTACCCACCTGCACCCTGAATACAATCTTGGTAGGAGATTACTAGATATTCTATCATAGGACAGGATGGTAACAATGCCATACTTTCCTCACAGCAAGGAAGCAAAGTATGATATGAAAATTAAACATATTTCCTCAAGCAAACAACATTTTATCTGAGCAACTCAGCTCCCTAAGTGAAGAGATATGTCAAGATACTAAGTGGGCTGCACTTATACATATGTACATGTCCAATAAGCGTCATATCGGTTCAAAGTTTAACTATGGCACCCGATATATGCATGGATATATATAGTCAGTTGTATTACAAATTCAGTGCTCGGCGCACTTGAAATTCTACGTTCTGCGTAATTAAAACACCATGTCCAATTTGGTTAGTTCAAGCTTCGTCCAAGAACTACATCCCACATTGTTTTAGTTATCATGGTATGAGAACATAAACTCGCAGTGCTATAAGCAATTAAGCATCCCCGCATCAGAACTTAAGATAACTTACTGATCTTACCCAGTTACCCCGGCTACCCGGAGACAAGTAATTCAACCACTGCTGTCAGGATTCAATCAATAAAATGACACATATTAACCTGATGAGACAACAGAGGACAATCCTACCAACACGTTCAGTTTGGATAGATTACAGAGGCAGGATGGAGCTGAAGTCATAGTCAAAGTGTCAAACTGATGCTAGCCAGGAAGTGAAGCATTTTCATAGTCACAGTTCACTGCTCCACTAGCCCATCAATCAGCCCAAAAAAAAACATAAAACTATACAAGGTTACTCACAAGAATGTTCGATTTACTGCAAAAGATGAGTATTAAGATTCCTAGTGACCACTAGTGTACAAGTTAAATTCTTACCTGTCAATCACACACTGTAATAATAATAATGCATAAAAGGCAACTCCAACCTTGAAAAACTGAGAATGCTTGCAACATAAAACATCCCTGAAACCATTTAACTCTTCTCTAAAACTAACAACAAACAATACATGTATAGCATTTGCAGCTAAACCAATGCTGCAACATCTCCGCATAAAGCAAGGAGTTCTCCATAACTTAATATAGTTGATGTGCTTACCAAAATAAAGATGTTGAGCTGTCGATTAACCCACAACAATGCGTCCACTCATCAAGAAACTACATAATTTCTATTACACATTCCCAGTATTCACCATGAATAAAGCAGCTTTGACAGCTAAATTGTTAGTAATATTTCACCACCTGACCTCACTGCCGTGGCCTCCTTCGGAGTATGTACACATCGGATTCCTCGTAGGCGTAATCCGGGTCGAGGTGCTCCCGTGCCACCTTCTCGATCACCGGGAAGGCGGCCGGGAGGGAGTCCCAGAACGCCTGGTGCGCTTCGGGTGACCGGATCTGGTAGCCGAGCAACACCACGCCACGCTCGGCGTCGGCGAGTGCGTCCATGGCCGCGATGAGGTGCGGCACGGACTCCTGGACGTAGACCACGTCCGCGGCGACGACGAGGTCGAAGCGGCGCGGGGTGGCCAGCGTGGCGAGATGCGCGGGGCAGTTCCAGTGGAGTTGGGCGAGGCGGGGCGCGCGGGGGAGGTGGGGGCGGTTGCGCCGCAGGTTGCGGCGGAGCGCGGGGAGGACGGCGGCGATGTCGGTGAGGACGAGGTCGGTGAGGCCGAGGCGGGAGAGGCCGAGTCCCGCCGGGCCGCATCCGGAGCCGAGCTCCACGGCCCGGGTGCCCGGGAAGCGGAGCACGTCGGCGAAGGGGAGGGCCGGGTCGCGGAGGCAGCGCTCGACGAACTTGACGAGGACCAGGGACGAGGGCCACACAGAGGTGCCCACCTCGAAGGAGTCGTTGTCCTGCTCGAACGTCAGCACCGCGCCGCCCACCGGCAGCTCCACCACCGGAGACGCCGTGAACCGCATCTCCTCCTCCTCTCCGCCGCCGCCGGCCTGTCAAGCCACTAAAGCCAAGCGAAAGGGTTTTGGACGGCGGCCGATCGGCGGATCGGTGGAGGACTGGAGGCTTCCTCTCAGGCGGCCGGAAGTGAAGAAATCTTAGATACGAGTCCCTGGTAAATTTTAAAATTAAATATGAGCCCCCGAGGATTCATGAAGCAAAGCACGTTGGGAACATAACTGTAATAAAGAAAGGTTACAGGGCCCCTCCGTCTCTTCTCATCTCGCACGGTAGCTCTCCCCCTCCGCTCCTCCCTGATGGACCCCAAGGCGGCGGCGAAGTCGAAGCGCTCGCACACGGTGCATGGCCGCCGCGCCCACCAGACCCCTGCCGCGGCGGCAGCGCACAGGCAGAAGCGCGCCTCCGCGGCCGCCACCTCGTCCGGGCCCCGCAGCCGCAACCTCCCATCGAATTGGGACCGATACGACGCCGAGGGCGAGGCGGAGGACCCTGCGGCCGCCGCGGAATGGACCGGTGAGGTGGCTCCGCGCAGCAAGGGCGCCGACTTCGGGTTCCTGCTAGAGCAGGCGCGAGCGCAGCCCCGCGAGGCCCGGGGCCCCGCGCCGTGGCTCCCCTCCCAGGATTCGCCATTTGGTGAGTGAGTGCCCCGATCTTTCATTTGCACAGCTACTTTCATCCAGCTCTACCATTACCTGTGCATTGAGTAAGCTTATTGGTATTCTCGCTCAAGTGGAGCGGTGATGCTATCATCCATGCTGAAATCCCATAGTGTGGGGAATTCTAGCAATACTGATTCCGAGAAACTGAGTTCATCAAATACCTAACATCTTTGTTTTCGTTAGTTATGTGGTTGTTCTTCTCTTATGAACTTGTTGAGAATTCCTACAGCACTCAGTTAGTCAGTTAGCACATAATCTCTGCATATACATTTGTTCAATGGTTCCTGAAATTGATAAGTGTAAGGAAAAATTCTAAATAACCCCCAACCTTATAGCAAGGAGACTAGTTCCCCCTAACCTATAAACCAGATATTTAACCCCCTAATCTTTACAAAACCATTCAATAAACCCCATTGCGAGTTTTGCACGATGGTTTTAGCCACGTAAGCGTGCTGACACCGGTCACCGAGACACGCACGCCGCGTTAGCCCCGCCGTCCAACTACAGAGCTCCGGCGCAGCACTGGACGAGAGAGTTCGCCGTGGGGTTCTCCTAAAGTCCTGAAAGTAGTCGACCTCCAGATCGGCGGCCTTGCTGCCTTCTCCTTGTGCTCGGCCGACGAGCCAACGTCCCCGAACGGCTCCGAGCTGGAATCGGACTGGTGGTGGCCGGAACAGCTGTGAAGGCATGTGATCCCATGGTGGACACACTGCTGACCGGACTGTCAGTCCCAACCGATGTCATGGCTCTAGGTCATGGCGCCATCCCTGTACTACGAGGTCAGCGCTCAGCACTCAGCAGGATCTGCTAGCTCCGTGCCTCTCCACGGCCATGCATGGAAGCCTGTATACAAGGAAATATTATCGGTAATCTGGTCCTCCACGAGATTCAGGTAGGACTCAAGCTCAGCTCAGTGATAAGAAGCCCGATCTGGGCCATGGCTTTCTCGAGTGTGAAGGCAGAAGATCGATTCCGGTGGAAAGGACTTCAATTCAGACGATGGGGATCTCAATTGCATTACTAAGAAACTCGATTCCAGCATTGGGAAGCACAATTTGGGTGGCTGGGTGTTGGATTTTATCCTCAAGGTAACCAAAATAGAGAACGTCAAGCTGCTGCAAGTCGTTATGCTGGCCGGAGCTCCCCAGGTGAAGGGAGATGTGGGGAGAGAGAAAAGGGAAAAAACTGACAGGCGTTATTCCTGTCTAAATGGCATGCCAAGAAATCAAAACCATCCTGCAAAACCACTCCAAGGGGATTGCTCAAAAAAAAAACACTCCAAGGGGTTATGTAAATGGTTTTCACTAGTTTAGGTAGTAAAAAAGCTGGTTTTATATGTTAGCGGGTGAAGTAGTCTTCTTGTAATAGATGAGGGGGTTATGTAGACTTTTTTTCTTGTAATAGATGTTGCTTTATGATTGTTGATAAGGTATTTTTTAGATTTTATGCAGGCCTCTACATCTATGTTTGAAGCTAAAGGTGAAGGGATCTTGTCCTGGTGTGCTGATGATAACTTCATATTAGAGGATGATTTAGCACCAGATTTTGAGGTATAATATATCAACTCTGTGCATTTTACTTTGCTGTACAAAGTATGCCTTATTTTAAAATGTTAGCATCAAAGGATGTACTAGTAGCTAATAAAGTTTTAAAAATAGATGGATTGTGGTAGTAACCGCATTTTGGCTTATTGTGGATTTTGTGTACGGAAGTTTTGTTTGGGTTAACCAGACAATAGTGGCCTATTAGAGCATCAGTTAGAATATTGGATCTGAAGTAATATGGAGACATTTTTGGATTGGTGGACCTTCTGTTACTTTTACGTTTACCATGAATATAAAACCTTCTGTGGTTTATGGGTTTACCACATATAGAAACGGTTAACTTGGTTGTGGGTTTACCATACCAAGTTTTTTTTCATATTCACATGACAATGCTCCTCCGCAATTTTCAGGTGCCTTTTCTCTCCATGGATTTGCACGCATTGGCCAACCAGCTTTCAAAGCTTAAGCTTTCTCAGAGACTTTTTTTAGAAGAAGATCTAGTACCTGGGGATCTGGTATGCTCTTCTTTATAGCAATTCTGTTAAGAAGCTATTTGTTTTAACTTCGGATTCTTAGGGTATGTATAGTGCAAATGCTTATTTTAGTTCTCTTAGAACCAAAATATACAATTGAAGGCTAAAACTAACAGGCCCAAAGTTTCCCAGGTTTTCAACTGCACACTAAAACTAATATTGTCTTGTTTACAAAAGCCACAACCACCAGTTCACTTTTCTGCCTGAGATTTATCTTTGTAATGTTATGAACATAGTGCATGAACTAGAGCTTTTGCTACTGTTATTGTGTATACACGCCGGCTTTCTGTTGCAACCAGGGCAAAGCTAGTGATGAAATTACCATAGATAAGTTTCTTTGGACAGCATATAGCATGGATAGCTTCTATAGCAATATATGCTAAATATGAGCCTGTTTGTAGGGATTTTTTTTCTTTACTATGGTGCATTGGCACCATGCACCCAATAAGCTTAACGTGGCTTCACTACATGTGCATTTCACTACCCATCACAAATTCACAAGGATAGGGTGCTTTGATGCTCTTCCTGTCATGCAGCTACATGTGCATTTCTTGCTGTTTTGGTCGCAACCACTTCTTTCTGCAACCCTTGCCAAGTATCCAGCATCAGAGTTGCCTCAATGGCTCACTACGCTATCATTTGCGGCAGCTAAGCTTATCTCAGCTTTAAAAAAATTCTGGTCAGAGTCTTTGCTGTAAAATCACAACAGTGTCACACTATCTGACCCATTGCACTTGATGAATAAACCTCTGTTCATAGCTTGTTTTGTGCATGGTATTTACAATTTTTAGGTAGGTGAAAGTGAAACTAATATTTTTGCTGGTTATTGCATAGTGGTATGCACTTAGCTGTTTTACCTCCCCTTGTATGCCTTGTTGTATGTCACGTGCAAAGATCCGATTGGCCCTGAACCCTAGCAGCCCGACCTCGCCAATAGGCGGCAGCCGGACCACAAGGGCAGGGATAGAAGGGGCTAACCCTAATAGACTGATATTCTCATTGCTTGCCTCTATTGATACATCTCCCCTCTTTATATAGAGAGGCTTACTTAACCCTAACCAAACCCTAATGGGCCTGGCTCAATAGACCCAGTCGGCCCAGACTGCCCATGACATTGTATGCCTTCTATCAAGTTTTTTGTTGCAGGATATTATATGCTTAGTTTTTTAAGTGGTAGTACCATGATATTGTTTTTATTTGAGGCAAAATGCTACTTTACTTGAGCCTCTTGCATATCCATTTCTTAAGTGGTTGTACCATGATATTGTTTTTATTTGAGAAAACATGCTACTTTACTTGAGCCTCTTTCATATCCATTTCATTTGGCCTGATATTCTTGGACTCATCTGGTTATTTCTAGGCTGGTGCATCAGAGGACAACAGATTACTGATTGAACATGAAACCTCTGTAGAAAGTTATGCTAAAGGCAGTTTGATTGGGGATAACTTGAAATTTGTGCCAAGCAAAGATGCAAGTCATCATGAGTCTGCCGGCAACACATATTCTGATGATCAAATGAAATCAGAACCTCAGTGGCAATGTTTTGAACATGAAACTACAACATTGCCCCAGATTAGCAATCGTGTAGTGAATTCGGACAGTGAAGATAAGACATATGCAACAATCATAGATATTGATCCTGGTACAGGCCATAGCAAAGGGTTGAAGTTTGAGGTGGGTGCTGCAGAAGAAGAACTTGACATGCTCCTCAATTCATTAAGTGGAACTCAACTTTCTAGCTCCGACTTTGATGAATCATTTGGACATGATTCAACTTTGCAAAGCACGAAGATCAGTTGGTCGAACAAGAAAGTTACACCTAGCATGTCTTCCAAATCACCTGCGCTTGCACATGTGGATGATGCTCTAGATGACTTGCTTTCAGACACTTCCTTACCTGTACAGAATGAAGGCTTTGCTACACAAAGTTTAAGTTCTCAACCAACTGTTAAATCTGGTCAGAACTCTGACCTTGGATATACTAAGAAAATTGATGTGATGGCATGCATTGATGATTCAGTGGATAATTTGCTTGACACTTCATCATGCTTAAGTGAGCCAATGCAAACTACAACTGCACAAGGGCCAAACAGCACCCCACATGACAATGTCCCCCCTCATTCTGGCCCCTCAAATGCATCAGATGATTTTGATTCATGGTTTGATTCCCTATAGTGGAGCAAAAGGTTGGTTCTGTGAGGAAGTGATGGCTGACTTCAGGGATTCTTCTCTGCAATGCAAAGGTCCTTTGTACCTTTATTCACTCCATTCTTGAATCTAACTGGTAAACTGTTCAGGAAGCTTTATTTCAAAGTGCTCATTTTTATACGGAGGTCCACAAGAGAAATATCCCAGTATTAAGTTTGCACGAGAGGCGGTAGAGTGGGTAGGGCATTGTATAAAATTTAAAGTTCATCTTTGCTAGCTCATCGTGCGGTTGTCATATTGATCCAGTTATGTAGCTGCTGTGAATTCTTGCATCAGATAACCACCGTGAACTGAACCCTAGGCTTTTGCTGTTGTGTTATTGTCTGTAGACTGCTTCAGAAACAAATTAATGCAAACATTTAACAATTCTTGCCCCCAGAAGTAGACTGACGAGTGTGTTATGTGATTCAGTCTGTTTACAGATGTGCAATTTTTTTATGCTACATGTAAACTAAAGTGTACTGAGCTCGATGGCTCGAATGGATATGGGTCTCAATCACCTAACTTAAAAACTTGTGCAACTAACAGTTGGTGCTTCTTAGCTTTGTTATTTGATTCATTCAGATGTTTAACCTGTGTGCTGCTGTTTTCTGGGCAATGATTTCGTTGAAGACCACTTCAGCTGGGTTACTTGGTATGTTGGACCACAAGCATTTGGAAAGTAAGAAAAAGGTAGAATCTGTGGAAAAGGTAGTATATCTGATTGTCCTTCGCCAGTGGTCACCGCGAAATTAATCTTCGGAGCAAGGAAATGATTTGATGGAAGCTTCATCTTCATTTGTTTTGGAGGGAAAAACAGAATTACGTGTAGAGATTCAATTAAATTGGCTTGCTTTTATCATTTTGAATGTACAATCTGTTGATTTTGTCAATCTCTTGACACCCTGTCCATATCCAAAAAATCCTGGTATTATCATGAGGCTAGAGACGATGTGGCTCTTGCATCATCCCAGGGGTTACGTGGGCTACTACAGTCGTAACTAGTTACTTTCGTGGGCCAACCACATGACAACATCGCTCTTGCCCATCCCGTGACTTCAGCTCCATGTTTATGTTTGGGTAAGAGCAACTCCAGTGGAGCCCTTCAAATTGAGGCCTCCAAAAATCATTTGCAGGCCTATCTCTACAAAATAGAGGCCTAAATTAAACACTCAACTCCAGTGGGTATATGAACTCGTGCCTCTATTTTTCCGTGAGCCCACCTGTCAGCCAAATGGATGGGAAATATCTAGTGGGATCCATGGTTGGAGGGAGAATTGGAGGGCCTCTAGAAATAGAGGCTTGGTGGGAGATTTAGAGGCCTATGCAAAATGCAGGTCCATTTGAAGGCCCTGCTGGAGTTGTATTTTTGCTACAGGTCTCTAAATTTTAGAGTAGAGGCCTGTATAGAGGCCCCTGCTGGAGGTCTGAACTACACGTTGAAGATAGGTTCATGGAGAAATTTATATATACTAGAATACATAATTTATTTGGTCACCTGTCACAAAATCTGCAACTCACCCAAAATTACAGATGGAAAAAAGAGGGAAAGATGGTACCATGGTGCCAAATACCTAACAACTTAAAGTCAGTATTTTTAGAAGTCGCCATTTTTACCCTTACTTTCAAGTCTTCCTTTATCTCTCGTGGCCAAGGCTCATTCACCCCACAACGCAGACTGCTTTACTTCATAAATTGCTTATGAGTTTGTTGTAGTTTCTGGTTTGCACATCGAAGGCTGCCCGTTTCTTCCGATGTCTCGTGCGCAGGTTGTGACGCGCCAACCCCAAAATGCGGTCTTCAATGGTAATATTCCATGGGACCAAATACTAAAAGATTTTCTAACCACAGTTCTTGACAACACTCGTTGAACAAAGACCTGGTCCTAACTGCGCCCAAAGTCCTCCATCAGGATGCGCTGGAAACCTCAGGCTGTGGTTGTTAGCTGCTCATGCACAAACAAATCAGTCTGACGTACTCTAATGCGCCGGTATGCAAAGGCGTGACGTCAACAGGAGTCTTGGCAAGGCAACGCATTACCAGCAGCTAGCAGCCTGATCTCACTCGCCATCCAACCACTTGCTACTTGTCAAACCTGTTGATGTCAGGGCGCGATCCTCCCGGGTCTCCGTCTCACGTCGGACCGTGGACGTGCTCGAGCCACGTAGGCGCGAGACCAAGTACGCCGCAGCCGTCACCGGGTTACATGGGCTTGCTTTTTTAATGTGTTGTGTTGGTAGCTCTGTTCGTAAGATCTTGACGCCCTCCGCCTGCCACTGATTTGTCTGCACGTCCCTTGGTTGGTTGTGTTCATGGATGTGAACTGCCAACCGTAATCTGCTCTGCTGCTGCGTTTGCTTGGGTTGCTGACGCCCCAGCCACAATTGGAAGCAACGTATTAGCTGGGAAAAGTTAAGACTTAAGACCATGCGAGTGCATTTTTCAGGCCCTTTTCAGCTTCTAGAGTCTGGATTTGTTAAAGCTTGATATTTGCATCTTTCTTCCGATTGGTTGTAGGTTTGCAGTTGATGTGTGAAGTTGGTTCCTCACTTTTCAGCTTGGGTTTAGCGTCATTTTCCTCAGTTGTCTCGTTTTTCTTGCCACGTGCCTCTCGAGTAATTGCAACTTATTGCTTACTCCTACTCTCCAATATGATGTCCCCATGCTAATCTCACGGTAACTAGCCTGACATGTAAATATTTTTAAAATATATAATTCTGTTTGAAGCAAAGTCCATATCAGCATCCATGCTTTTGAGTTAGCCGATCCATATTTTATTTTTTTCAGCTGAGCCTATCCTCGTTGAATTCGATGTGCCACCAATGAACACCATAAGGACGGCAGATTCACTTGTCCTCACAAACGGGAAAATGAAAGTGAGTGTACCATTTCTTTTTGAGTAAGGATATACCAGGTAGTTGGCGTGTACTAGTCAGGACAGTGTGATGCACGGTGTGTGGACGATTTGTCGGGTACATGCATCTCGGGTGGTATCTGACAGCACGGATGGATGCACATCTAATAATCCAAGTTTTCATTATTTCGTGCAAGCTTTGTCTCGTGACAGCTCATCTTCTGCTATATTTCGCACCGGCCGAGCCATCAGCAGAGAAATATGCGTACCCAAGTACCCATTTATTCCTTCTCCGTGGTACTAATCTTTGTTCCTTAGTGATGTGTGATTACATAGTACGTGCCGTTGATTCCTGTCTGGTTAGTTTGGGAAGGCTCATGTACCTCCTGGATGCTGGAGCACATGGTGGGACGTGCCAACTGGCAAACATTGATTTTGCACCCATATTTTTGTCAGGTTATAATTGTGATACTATTTCAGCCTTAATGTGGATTTAAGAACAAGCAACAATGATAATGCATATGGCATAGATACACACGAATTGAATGCAGATACGGTCTCAGACAAGGAGGATTTCCTGAGAGATTGTATCGTTAAATGTTCTGGACAGAAAAAGCAGTTAAATTATTTTTTGCAATCATTTTATGCTGCTGCGTACATCAGGGGAATGTTCACACATCCACATGTCCTTGTCGTAACACTTGCGCTACTAAAATAATCTCAACCATGCGGTTTTTGCAACTCCAACCGGCAGCGAACTTGTATGGTTCATGAATAATAAGCAGAACGCTGTGACAGGTCCAGAAGCTCAGGTAATTCTCATCACTCTTCATATTTACATGACGGGAAATAAAAAGAAATCGCTTAACATACGCGCTCCATTTCCTAATAATAACTACGTACATAATATTCATATACACTTCTCCTAAAAGAATCGAAGTCCTAGCTAATAATAAGTTAACAACACTTCATTAACTCCAAGGAGAAAATAAATCAAAAGAAGAAAAGATGAAGAACAGGGGAGGGAGCGCCAGCAGGAGGAACTGATCGATGTGCATGTCCATGAGCAAGCCAGAGCTCCATGCTATCTCAAAGCCAGAGTGCACCGGCCTCCTTCAGTATGGGCACGAGCTCGCCGGAGATGTGCACGGCCATGAGCCGGTCGAGGCCCCCCAGGAGCCTGCCCCCGACGAACACCGCCGCGTGACGGCGTCCACGACGGCCGCCGCGTCGGCTGCCATCGGCGCGGGGCGCGGCCGCGGCGGCCACGGCCGGCTGGCGCTGTACGGGATGGCCTGGTACATTATTTTCCTTCGGTTCGGTTGCGATGCGAGCTGCGACTTGTGCTCTGTGTCCCGTCGGTTGATGGGAAGGAGGGCCGGATATATAAAGGGAGGTGATGTCAGCGGGGGAGGGGGATGGCGTCATCCGGCGAGGGCCGGGCCCCACGCGGTGGGGAGGACGGCGACCGCGGCGTTCGCGCCAACCGCGGCGCGCGCGAGGTGGTGGCGTGGCGGGGCGTCAGCCGCGGTTGGAGGTGGTTTGGTGGGCCCGCCACGCGCCCCGGGCCGGAGTCCGACGGGGCGCGGGCAACGTGCAGCGCGTGGGGGGTGACGTGGTCGGTGACGTTTAGGCTGGCCCGCCGTGGGGCCCGGTGACGGCCGGTGGCGGCAACCGCGGTGTCGTGGAAGCGTTGGAATTGTATCGGCAGTGATTCGTCAGAATAAGGGGAAGTGTAGAAACAGTCCTGTGACTCCGCAGCACAGAAGCATGCATGCATGTACCACTAGCTTTCATTTTCTTTTTGTTTAGAATCCAAGCTTCCACGCATATTCTACACTAATAGCCCACGATGTTCAATATAAGCTTTGCAGTGGTAATTTGCTCATCGAGTTTCTTGGAGAAAAAAATTGCATGGAAATTTCAGAATTTAGACACTAAATTGCATGGAGTACGTTAATTATACATGGTTGCTGCCGTTGCACAAGGCAGCTTTGAGGTCGAGATGACGCTGCGCCGGCCAGATTTTTTTCCTCGCAAGCGATGGCGTCGGCAAAGAGAGCGGCGCCCACGTCTCTTTTGTCGCCGGCCGGCCGCGCGCCACTTGCTGGCTGGACATTTCCAAGTTCTCCACCGCTGACCGCCCCGGATCCCTCCTCCTCCTCCCCCTCGGTCGGTCGTGCTGGTTCTATTCTATTCTGTGTGCGAGTTTTCTGAATCTGATCGAAGTCGTCAGATTTGATTCGAGAGCAAGCTGGACAGCACACGTAGCAGTGCCCATCTCGACCGGATGAGTTTCTTACCTGATCGCTGACGTGCGTGTGCATGGCGGCATGTATTTTTCATTTTTAATTTGTCGTGTCGCGTTTCGCTCGCCGAGCAGCATATACGTGCGTCGACGTCGGTCACGTACCGCGTGACGTCGTCGCGCGAGGGTTGCGTTCGAAATGTTGGCATCTTTCTTTCGTTCGGATAAGACTGAGGCATCTAGCTTGGGTGTCATCGTCGACCGATTGTCTAATAAAAAGTATATAGAATATGGTTCCACCACCGAGCAAGATCTAGCTAGTTATTTCTATAATGGGTACTACTACAGTGAAATATAGTTCGGCCTGTGTATGAATTTCGAAGGATTTAGGAACGGGAGCAGGACTGGGTGAGGGTGAGAGTACTTACTCCGATCGTGTTCTATGTCGTATCAAGTAGTGTCGCACTGGCATGCAATGGGAGGAATTTCGTATAATGTGGTGATGACGATATCTTCTAGAAACAACTGGTTTCACGCTATCCCAGCTCGGTTTCACCTTTTTCCTGAATCATTGGCCTGGGGTTTCCTTCAGAATCACTGAACCAGCAGCAGTGGGCGAGCACACATCGTTCAGGCCTGTGGACACCGAACCATCCAGCAAATTTCACCTCACGTCACGGAGGCGTGTACGTGCATGTACGACACACAACCGCCACGTCCCCGTTGAGCAAAATGTCTCAACTGCCTGCATCAGACGGATGTGATGGAGACATGAGTATGTGATAAAGAAGATAAATGTGTAGTAAGAGAGCAAATGCGAAAGAAGTGGATTCTCGTCAGTGATAGCAACGAGGCAACGATCGATGTGGGGCCAGTAATATTAGCTGTTTAGCAAACCATAAGAATCGAGTTCATCAGTGTGTACGAGTCAAAAGGAAAAATCTCAAGTATCTAAGCAGGTTAGGCTTTTAAGACGCGCCGGTGCATGCAGTTGGAGTATAATTTTTTGTTTTGTTATTATGTGATATACGGAGTACGTACTATATGAGCAATATATGCACAGTCTTAATTAATCTCTTACGTATTCTCACCTGACATTCAGCATATATAAGCAGTGGATCAAACGGATATCCAGGGTATGCGAATGCAGAATCAGTCAAGGATCATCACAGTGCCCTAGTCACTTTCCAATGACGACTAGGATGCCGTTGCCGTCGGCAGAGCTGCCACCCGCCACCGAGTCGCGTCGTTGCATGGGCCGCTCGATCACGTCACCCTTGGGTCCTGTTTAGTTCAAAAAAGAACTCCCAAATTCACTATGCAAAAAGAAGATTCCCCATCACATCAAAATGTCATAGCATCATCATACTCCCAAATTCACACTCCCAAATCATCTAAACAAGGGCTTGATGTGTGCCCCGCGGGCCGGGGCAAGCTGCGCGAGCGAGAAAAATATCTGATCCGCTTGCAGAGGCGGCTGGTCGGCACGGGGCACAGCCTCGCTCGGCGCGCGCGGCGCGGCAACAAGGCAGAGCGAGCCCAAGTACAACGAACGAAGGAACAAACCGGCGGCGGCGTGGCCCCGGCCGGCCACGCGCGCGGCTGGAGGCGGCGAGGCCGAGGCGCCCGGCCGTACGCGTGATCGGGATCATCCAGAAGCGGAGCGCGTCGGCCGGAATGTCTTGGCAGGTCCGTGGCGGCCGCGGCGCCGGCACGGTCTCGCGCTGACGTGCCCGCCACAAGCTAGGACGCCTCCGCAGGAAATAGGATCACCTTTTTATTTGATTCCCCGTTGGTAAATGTTCACGCGTCTCCGTGGCTGTGCCTAGTCCTGACCACGGTGTTCGCAATCGGGCCAAAGTACGTTACGTCCTGCAAAACTCCCAGTGTATTATATGGGCTTGAAACCTGCACGAGAACCAGTGATCAGGAATGATGAGAATCATGAAGGCTACGCAACAACTAAACATTCTGATCGTCAATGACTTTGTGAGTTTTGTGCATCCTTGGTAGACGATTGTATAGCACTGAGACAAACTTCGTAAGATAAAAGTTCTGCATTTGTTCATGAGCTTCGCAATGTCGTCTACAAACTAGAAAGTTGGAGCATTTTTTGTGTGTGCTGCACTATACCCAGGCCAATGAATTGCCGAATCTTGATCTCCCACTAGAAGGCAGTACTGATGTCAAGGGTATGTGATTGAAAAGTTGATCGAGGATTACGATGCACATGGACATGGTCACCAACTCCCCATCCCGTGACGAGCACCATGGCGTCGGCGGAGCTGCCAACTACACACGCTAACCGGCCACTCGCGCCGCACAGCGACAGGACGATAGGCGAGAGCAACGCGAGTATACGATTACAAAGGACGCAAGCTAGCCCGCCGGCGCTCGAGCTCGCGCACGACCACACGCGAGCCGTAGTACGCGGTAACATCACGTGTGCTCGGGATCCGGTGGCGGGCCGCGTCGGGACCGCCTGCCTGATCAGGCCTGCATCAGCCACGGCGCCGGCAGAGCCTCGCTGACGTGCCATGGTCACGCCACGCACGACTCTTCTCTCTTCTGTTTATCCGAACAAAAAATAAAAAGGGGAACATTTTCCACACGAGTTGGAAGTTAGCCTGATCAGGGGCTCGCGATCTGGTCAGGTACTGTGCATCATGATGCTATATGCTAAAGGTCCGGTATGCCTGATAAACGTGCACGGCGAAAACACTCCGTGTGGGATGTGTGACATTAGTCGTAAGAAGCTTCTGAGTATCATTTAGGGTGCCTAGGGGTTTTATTTCAGCTGAATGGATCGCGAGGAGGCGTTTTAGAGAGGAGGAATAATCAACTATTGTTTCATGTTTTGGAGGAGGATGCTGATGCGAAGTGGTTTCTGTGGCAGTTGAGGGAAACTGAAATACCACCTCAGTCTGTGGTAGCAAGTAGCATTGGGCACTCTGCTAGGGTGTGGGGATCAAGGATGGAGTTCATCTGTTCATGATAAATCCCAATTGCTTTCGCAAAAAGAAAATGATAAATCCCAATTGCAAATTTGCAATTTGGTGATCTTCTTGTCAACCTTTCATAAAGCTGCTATTTCTGGTACAGTAACGACTGAGGATTTTGCCAAAAAAAAAGTAATGACTGAGAAGAATGGAGCTGCAAACAACAAGAGCACAAGTTCTTTTCGGGACTAACAAAATTTTTAGAGAGGCGCCGAAAATGAACTAGAAGGGTGTCGCTGCTGGATGACATAGCCCAACTAGAAGAAAATGGGGCGCGGCTCACGAAGGGGTGGGTGTCGCTTTCTTCGCCCCGCTGACCGGTTTCTCGCCTAGGCCCACGAAGCGGATGGGCCGAAGAAAACTAACTAGAAGGGGTGGGTGCCGCTTTTTCGGCCCGCCGACCGGTTTCTCGCCGAGGCCCATGAAGCGTCTGGGTGTGGCAGATTGGCAGGCTGCTGCCTGCTAGTAATTTTGCCTGAATGGTGATGGTGTAACGGTCATTTTGCCGGGACTCTCGAGGGTCGAGTGTCGAGTACTGTCGACAAGTCCTCTTGTAGGGTAGTACCATATTCCCGGCAAAGCAGGATACCTCGAGGCCTGCTTTGCCGCCGGTTCAAGGCAAGGGCTGGAATTTTCCAGTCGGAAATAAACTAAACTTCTTGAAAAGTACATCTTAGTAGAATCATCATACGGAGTAATTTTTATTTTCCTCGTAGCACATATACACAAGTAAATTCCTCTTGAGAGAAGTACACAAGGAACACGCCCCAACCTCGATCACACTATTTCAACATTGCACTCAACACGGAACAACACAGGACCACATGAAAAAACACACTACCGCCCTGTTTGTTTGGCTGGTGGCTGGTGGCTGGCGCTGGTTTTTACTGAGAGAAAAACACTGCTGGCTGGTTGGTGGCTGGTGGCTGACGCTGATTTTCGCTGAGAGAAAAATACTGTTGGCTAGCTGGAAACAATCCAAACGAACAGGGCGTATGAGTTTTAGTGTTACTTTTAGCTGCTCCGCAAGAACACCGGACCAGATCCAGCCGCTTGAAACTTGGCCTGCTCCATGACAAGGATCACATGTACACCTGCGCACCGCCAGCATTTCAAATCCACCGCAGGTGCAACGGGAGCCCAGGCCAGATCCAGAGTAGGTGAGGCTCCATGTGAGGCAGCGCAAAAGGGATCGAAGATGCCCCTTCGCTCCTGGTGTACCCGAAAATACTTTAAACGCAGTGGCGTACCCCACCAATAATGCGCTCCGTTTGATTGTAACTTAAGCGCAACTATTTTGCTGACAGGCCCAGAGCGCCTGATTTGAGAACAGATGGAACTTTGTTTTTTTTTCACTCCTGTTTCAGGGAAAAAGCGGGGACACGCATGCAGGCTGGTTTAACCCGCTTCACCCTTCGGCAGCGTTTGCAGCTAGGGTTTTGGGACTCGACTGCGATGGTCACTGCAGTCGATGGAAGCCAACAAGCATTTTGGTCAGGAGACATCGAAATATTACGGGCAAGCAATGCAAGATCTACTACTAGTACTGTGCTACGGCCTACGGCACTGCTACCACCCATGCCTGCACCTTATCTTCAGTGGGGTTGGTACTGCAAGTCACTGTTTTTTTTAACAGGAAATGCTTAAAACACAAGCGAAAGCAGACACGACGCTACCGCCTACCGCCCAAACAAAGCCAGATCCAGATCGCAGAGACCGAGATAGAATCCAATGAAAGAAGAAGTACTAGTGTATATCACATTAAGTTACAAATACAAATCACCAAGAAGCCCAAAAAAAAAGAAAAGGAAAAGAGAGAGCGAGAGAAAGAATAAAGCCGATGGACATACGCACGCAGCACAAATGCATGGTACAGCAGTGATCAAATAATCGGTCGATCAATGAGTGTAGGGCCAGCCAGCACACCAGCTCTCGATCGCGCATGGCAATGCACGACGCCACGAGATCTCCATGGATCACACCACCACCACCACCACCCTCTGATATGATTGATGATGTCTCGATGATTCTTCTATATCCTCCTCATCAGAAGAGTCCGCCGACGACCGCGACGGCGACCACCCCGAGCGCGGCGACCCACCTGGCCATCCCGGCGGCGGGCGCGGCCGCGGACTTGACGTTGTCGGCGGCGCTGGAGTCGTCGGCAGCGGGCGCCTCGGCGATGCCGGGGGACTTCTTCTTCTTGGTCTTGGTCTTGGACTTGGTGGGCGCCGGCGCCGGAGCGGGCGCCGGGGTGGGCGGCTTGGGGCCGAAGAGCTCGTAGGGCAGCGGCACCTTGTCGACGGGGTACACGGCGAGCGGGAAGTCCTTGCTGACGGGGCTCCCCAGGAGCATGGAGTTGACGCCGGTGGAGACGTTGACGTTGTTGCCGGCGCGCTTGATGTCGTACCTGTAGGGCCCGTCGTGGCCGGAGCCCTGGGTGTTGACCTTGCCGTTGAGGGTGCCGAGCATGGAGAGGCTGTAGAACCTGGGGAGCACGCAGTAGAGCACCAGCTGGATCTGGTCCTGCGGCGACAGCCCGTTGAGCACGCCGGCCTTGAGCTTGTCGAAGGCGGCGTTGGTGGGCGCGAAGATGGTGAGCCCGTTGTAGCTGTCCGTCAGCTGCGCGTTGATCTGGGTGTCCACGCGCGTGTCGTGCAGCAGCTGCTTGAACTCGCTGAACTGGTCGTCCTTGAGCGCCTTGTTCACGTCCGTCGGCGGCGCCGCGTCCGCCGCGCCGGCCGGCCCGGGCGCCGGCTTCGCCTTGGCCGGCGTCTTCTGCGCCGCGGCCAGCGCCGACGACGCCGCCAGGAGGACGAGCAGGATGGCGAGGCGCGGCGAGGCGGCCATGCTAGCTGCCGGTTGGTGTGTGTGTGTGTGGGTGTGTGTGGCTGCGTGCGTGCGGTGGCGGGGTGGAGGCGCCGATCTGAGGCTGTGTTTAATAGACTTATAGCAGCGGTTGGTGAGTGAACGAGAGCGAGCGGCCGGGAGGGAGCGCGGTGCGGCGCGAGCGTGTTCGGGAGGGAGCACCGGCCGTGAGCTGGACGAGGGCCTGCCGTTGCGAGCGTGGCAAGTCAAGTGTCACGGCAGCCCTCCTCCCTTTTAATTTCTTTTTACGTGCGCGGCGATGTGATCCGCGAACCACCTGGGCCGGCCTGAACCCAACAAGCCATGGTGGGTACCCATTCACGTACACGCCATCCGGCTGCCATGGATCGGCAGGCATTCATACTTTATTTAAAAAAAAACAGGCATTCATACTGTTCTGGACTGAACGCAGGGGACTGATCGGTTCCAGAGCATGGGGCTCCATTCCATTCCATCGCGGGGTGTACATGTACTCCCAAACAGGAGGAGGCCAGGGAAAAAATCGTCTGCAACATCATCAGGCGCATGCATGCCATGCGTTGCAGATTTGGCGGGTTGCAACACGTATGCGTTGGTGTACCAATCAAGCATGTCTGTATGTTTGTATGTATGCATGTATGCAAGTACGTAGTTCCAGGCTGCCGCATGTGGCGGCAAGTCAGGCTTGCCAGCTTGCCCGAGAGTGATGTTCTACCGGCAAAGGAGGAGATCCAAATATCTCATTATATTTTCAAAGAGTTCGTATCGACTGGGGCTTTTATACAACAAGAGGATGCTGCTGCATGCATATGTTTACATCCTGGCCGTGAGCTGTACATGGCGGTCGCGAGAGTTTTGTCGGCCGGGACTTGTATCTTCAGAAAATGAAGTGGTGGCTGCCAATTGGGCCAGGAATCGCATTATATCATGGTTGATAAGTCATACTCAACCTTGTATTTCAAAAAAAAAGTAATGTTCAACCTAATATTTCAAAAAAAGTAATGTTCAACCGTCAGCGCCAGTGGCTTTGCATATACGTACTTGTGTGGAATTTGTTAATCACGCCTTCGCCAAAAAGGAAAGCGCTAATCATGCATCGGCAGCGCAGACGAATCCCACCGACAGTCCAAAGCAGATGTAAGTAGTTTCGAGCGTTCTAGTATTCTACTACAAGCTGGCTGTCAGTCTCAATCATTGCTCCAATGACAGCGTCCGCACAACGGCGCGACGCGGGAGACAACGCTCGTACTGAACCCAATTTTCTGCGTATACACAGCTTCCTGCCTAAGATTATGCAACCAAACCGTGCAAATTTCTTCTGAATTACAGCGAAATTATACTGATTTTTTGGTGCGGCAGGCCTCTGCAGCAGCTTCCGAAATTTGTGGGTTGTGACAAACTGACAACGGCCATGCGACGCCGCTGCAAGCCAAGGCAAATGTAGCGTCTGGCAGTCTGGCTTGTAAGCTTCTTGTAGGGCCTGTAGGTTTGCCTGGCTGGATCGGCAGGGACAGGCATAGCAAGTAGCCAAGAATACTAGTATAGTGCTGGAAGCACGTCGGCGGCAGCCGTATGCAGTAGGGTGCGTACGCCGGGGCCACCAGCTGACGAAGAGGAGGAGATATCGGCGACGGCGACGCGGCAGCGTCCCGGAGACCGACCGCCTATCCATTGCGCTTGCGCGGCGGCGATCGACGCGGCATGCACAATCTCTCCGGCTTCAGGGACACACCAGCGACTACCGCACAGGAATACAAAAGCGCGGACCCACCTACCCACGCAAGCAACGCTTCATCTGAACTCTGAAGCCTGAAGCTCTTCTCAACCGATGACCCGTGATGTGTTTCTGAACTCTGAACTGGACGCGATGCATATAAGTACATAGATATAAGGTAAATCTCATGTCTCAAGTGAAGTAATTCTTGCTTCGTGCGAGCTGATCGGCAGCCCGTGTAAGTCGTATAGAATCTGATTAATTTGATTGTCGAGTGATCTATCGTCTTATTCGCCCCTGCGGATCTCATGTAGCCATGTGCGTATTGGAGACCCGAGACCTGACCCCTCGCCAGAGAGTCGCCCTGTTCGTTTGGCTGGTGGCTGACGCTGGTTTTTGCTGAGAGAAAAACACTGTTGGCTGGTTGGTGGCTGGTGGCTGGCGCTGGTTTTCGTCGAGAGATAAACACTGTTGGCTCGCTGGAAACAATCCAAACAAACAGGGCGAGTAAGGCCTTTTTAGTTCCCAAAAGTTGTCAAAGGAGTTTGCTAAAAATGGCACATCCGATACTGTAGCGCACTGTAGCACTTTTCGTTTGTTTGTGGTAAACATTATCCTACCACGATCTAACTAGGCTCAAAAGATTCGTCTCGTCGTGTACATCAAAACTATGCAATTAGTTTTTTTATTTACCTACGTTTAGTGCTCCATGCATGAGGAGAGATTTGATGTGATAGTGAATAGTGAAGTTTGGAGAGATAAAGTTTGGGGAAGTTTGGAAGTGAACACCGTAAAAAAGTTACTCCCAAATACACTATGTAAAAAAAAAGATTCACCATCACATCAAAACATCATAACATGCATGGAGTACTAAATGTAGATGAAATCAAAAACTAATTGCACAGTTTTGTTGTACTCTGCGAGACGGACATTTTGAGCCTAATTAATCATTTTTTAGACAATTTTTTGCACATACAAATGAAATATTACAGTAGCGCAATGATTAAAAAATGACATCTTACTCCTAAATTCAACCTCCCAATTCTAACATGTAAACACCACCTAAAATAACATCGGCGACAGGTGAGCACCCGTCGGTACTCGAGTTTTCCAGCTTGCAAAGCAGGCAGCAGCTGCCTCGCACAAGCTTCATTCAGGCCGGGGGAAACCGACCGCTCAACGAGAGCTGCTCGGCAAGGCAACCACATGCTGACATGCCGTCTCTCTCAGCGAGCCGTGCTCCGTCAGCTCTAGAATGTGCTACGCTGTGCTCTGCAACAACACCAAACCCCTCGTCTCTTTTGTCGCTCACGCAAATCACACAATTTAAACGAGGCTTAGGGTTCTGCTGCGTTTGGACCGGGCTGGGCCCGGGCTTGTTTAGCTTCCCTCCCTGGGCCTGCATGGGTTCTGGGCCGGGCTCAGCAAGCGTTTTGAGCACAAGGCGGGCCTGCTGGCCTTCCGCTTAGTGAGGTGATATGGTGAATTGCAAAAATCAGTGGCCTAAATTGAAGCCTTCTTCAGCTCAGATTTAGCTTCTCCCAAAAGACTAATTGAGAAAATGTAATTTTGCTAAAATGCTACCGGAAAAAGGAAATAATGCTAGTGAAGAAGGGGAGGAATGAACAGCTCAGATTAAACTGAGCACCATTAACATTGAGGGATCGGGATCACATGGCCCGGTTTCTCCAAACCAGGTGAAGCAACAAACAAATCCAAGATCAGGAGGAGGAGAAAATGAAATCGCAACAAGAACTACTCATGCACATGCACACGTATATGCTGCTCTCGCAGTCTCGCGTGCAGGGACGATCGATCACTTCATTCCCAGCGCGCGGGATTCTTACAACAGGCTGCCCGCCGCGGCCAGGACCATCGCCGCCGCCATGCTCCAGCCGGCGACCCCGGCGCCGCCGGCCGCGCCGCCGGTGGGCGCGGAGTCGGCCGAGCCCGCGGGCCCCTCCGCCGCGGAGCTCCCCTTGGCGGGCTTCTTGGTGGGCGCGGACGGCGCCGGCGTGGGCGGCTTGACCCCGAACAGGTCGTTGGGCAGCAGCACCTTGTCGACGGAGTAGACGGCGAGCGGCATCGCGGCGCGCATGGCCGTGCCGACGCTGGTGGCGACGACCCCCGTGGAGACGTTGACCTGGCTGTTGCTGTCGGCGGTGATGTTGAGCGTGTAGGGCCCGTCGGAGCCGGAGGCCTGGGTGCGGACGGGGTTGCTGGCGGTCTCGAAGGAGTCGAGGGAGTAGAACTGCGGGAGGATGTGGAACTGCACCAGCGACACCTGCTCCTGCTGGGAGAGCTTGTTGAGCGTGCCGGCCTTGAGGCTGTTGAAGGCGTTGTCGGTGGGCGCGAACACGGTGTAGCCGCTGCCGAAGGAGTTGTTGAGCTGGCTGTTGAGCTGCGTGTCCTGCTGCGTCGCCTTCATCAGCCGCATGAACGTCGTGTACTGCCCGCCCTTCTCCAGGATCGCCGTCACGTTCGGCGGGCCCTTATTGGGCGCCGCCGCCGGGGCCGGCGCCTGGCACAGCACCGCCGCCGGCAACGCCAGAGCCAGCGCCAGGAACGCCGCCAGGAGGCTCCTCCTCGCCGCCATTATTGATGAGGGTGAGGTGGGAGACGGTGCCGGTGGCGCGGTGTGCTCAGTCACAGCTCACTAGGCACTAGTACACTGTTAACTCAGCAGGCAGGGATCGGGATGGTGGCGATATATAACAGGCGCGGCGCGGATCGATTTGGAGTTGTCAGCATGTGATGTGCTGCCGGGGGTGGTGTTGACCGGATGGTTCGGTGATCTGATAGTGGAGGCGCACAGAATCGCAGATGGGGAGGGTTACTTAAGAGCAAGTTGCAAGTACGATTTCGGGTTGTTTAATCGCTTCCTCAAAGTTTCAGCAGTTGTTCGAGATGCAGATCGGATTTATTCGCGCTTACTTAAGTGCGGGACAGATCGGTTTCAAAGTTCTGCATTGATCCCGATTTTATATCGGCGGAGTTACAGGTTGTGATGCTAGTGCATGCAGTAGTTTTTCTTGTGCATCGGTTTCTTTGGATGGATTGTAGTGCTGATGGGAGTGGGGACTACATCGTGAAACTTCTCCATTATTCCGTTGCACGGCGTGCTGATGGCTTCCCAATTCGCCTTGCATCATGTAACTCCGTCATAAAGGACAAGTTCAGACCGGTTCTTGGTGCTCGACCCCCTCCCTGCATTTCTGAAATGCTGTCACATGCGCAGATGAAATGGTTCTCTGCAGGACACTGCGTGACAACCGTATAGATATCAGAACGAACAAATCACTGTGCAACGGGGTAATCGGAAAAGATTCTCCTATTTATATTGAACATTTTCATTGATTTCTGCTGTGACAAAAAGGCATTGTCGCATTGCCGCATTGCATTGCATTATGCAACTCCAGGCATATAGGACAAGTGCTGACTGTTTGCTGCTACTCAAACCCCTGCATTTCAGAAGTGCAATCACATGGACAGATGAAATGGTTCTCTGCAGGACACTGCGTGACAGCCGTGTGATCTATCAGAAACAAACAAATCACTGTGTAATGGGATAATCAGAAAAGATTCTCCTATTTACATCAAGCATTTTTCGTTTTTTCCTCTGGACTCTGAACAACGGTCACCTAAGGCACAGCTTTTCTTAAGACCACATTGCAGAAGCCGTTCGTGTTTGCACGACTCCAAATCTGCCACTGCCATCTTGAGCACGCCAAACTCAGCTCTGTACTGCCTGGCCACAAATGTATGCCACCGGTCGTTCCACCGACAAAAATGTGTGCTCGTCACTTCGTCAGCCATCTATCACCCATGCGTGAATAAAAGAGTATTTGGCAGTTTGTGCCATAATTGAGCACACATATAATCAAAAGGGATTATAGCAGGATAAACACGACCGTACGCCACTATGGAGAATGAAGTTAGGGTTCTTTTGAGCCCCAAGCGATCCAGCTGGGGCATCTCGGCCGTGCTTGCTTGCTCCCAAAGGTCCCGGTTGTTCCTGTTTTTATATTGTTCCATAGCGTTGGCAAGAATCTCCCCAGCAGCCAGCATTAGCAAATGGAGCTGGCCGAAATGTTAGCTGCTCGAGTCCACTGATGCTTCATAAATAAAAGATATAATAAAAGAAGAAAATCCAGGTGTACATGCTCCTGGGGTCCCTTGCTCAACGGCAATATCTGCTTGATTTCGTCGCGTGACCACCACGAGAAATTAATGCTGCCGAGAAAACCGGTCTGGGATCCAAAGCAACTGGGTTTCACGAATCAACGAAGAATTCTACTGGGGCGATGGGATTCCAGGACCATGAAACTGCGTGGATTCTTTAGTCAGCAAGTCCGATCGCCCCCTAAACCCTAGGCTAGGAACAGCACGTGGACTTCGCTTCCTGCTAGATCTCGTCTTGACTCGCGTAAACTACTGGCAGAATAACCGTGGCGACAATAGACAAGCATTTTTGCTTCTGAACTTGGTCAGACGAAGCAGCGCTTGGGTTACGTGACCTTCGTATCGTATTACAATACGAGGATACGACAATGCCGGAAAGTACCCGTTGCCTTAGCAGTGCAGGAATGCAAGGCTGTTCCAGACAATGGTTATGCATTGGTTGCGCAGTTACAGCGTAAAGATCACTGAACTGAATGCATGGATAAAATAAACAGCTGGATCAGGCGTGCATTCGGCTTATCTTTTTTTTCTCAAATAAGCAGGAGCGCTGCTGATTCATTTAAGGTGAAAGAAGGAAGTTCCAGGGAATTCGGCCTATCTGATTATTCAAGGATGCAGCGAGAGGTAGATATAAGTCATCAGTGTTAGTGTAGCAGCATTTGCTGTGCCTGCAAGTTGCGAGTTTGTTGACCCCACGGCGAAGCAGGGGCGCCTTGTTGGCCGGCATATAATCACGTGCCAAGTTGCACCAGACTTGATATGTGCTATGATTCTGTCTTCAGAACAACCTTGCTCACTTATCACTTTACTGAAGAACTTCTGACTGATCATCTCCTTTTCTACTCGTTCCCTTCTCTTTACGGGGGAAAATGTAGCCCGTTTCTATCAGTTCTCTGTAAAAAGGCAGGCATCTATCCTGATCTGAAAGGCTGATTCAGAATGTCACTGCCGTGCTTGCCTTTCGTATGCGTCAAGCGGCAGCTAGCTCGTGCAGACAAGGGAGTGGATGGGCTGAAGAATTGCCTGGTGTTTCATCGGCAGGCTGGATGGAGCCTGCTTGTGCGTTGTCGTGGAGGCATGGAGACCCCACGACATGTTCACCAATTGGAGAAGATCGATTATCCTAGCTGGGCGGGCTGCCGGCTTGATCTATCATCCATATGCTCGCAGCCTTGCAGGCAATGTCCAGGCTTGCGGCGAGAAGGATCACATGAATGCCACGTCAGTTCTGAACGTTCAATTCAGATCCAAGATCCAGGTAGCAGCTAGTACACCAAGGAGACTAGGATGATTGTTCTGCGCCGTAATGGCTTCAATTCCTATGTTCAGAGCTATACTGTACTGTCTATACTGTTGTTTAGCAGGAGTACCGTTTCTAGCTTTCCTTCAAGTAACTGACTAGCCGGGTTGGGCAGCATAAGTTTCGTCCCTCTCACAAAAAGGCGCAGGATTCTGCATGCGCTTGTGCTATTGACTAGTTAAGGCTGTTAGGAAGGAGGACAGGGATCCAAATCTTTTATATTTCAGTTCGATTTGTTTGGAACATGTTTAGTTTATAAATTTGGACTGATTTTTTAGAGAGACACCTCTTTCCCAAACCATCAGTGTACTTTATTTACCAGTATATTCTCACTGTGTACATTAGAAAAACTAGCAAGGTGGCCCGCGCAAATTTACGCGGGTAGCTAGTTTTTTATATTAATATTTATGTTTCTTAAACTTAAATACAATTTTATTTAAATATCTATTATTTCATTGACAATACGGTTTATATAAAGTAACCTATCATTTCTTATCATCATGTATGTGATACATTGTATGAATTAATGATGCATGCTTATATTTACAAATCATATTTGACATGTTTTTTAAATTAACTTATAATATCCTTATTTCTTTAATTTAGAATGTAACTATTTATTTATTTAAATATATATTGTTAGATCTTACAAAAACCAATAGTGTATATTATTTTTATTTCAATTAATATAATAATAATATTATATTATTAAGATTAACTCCGCGAATACCTCTCAAACCGACTCTCCAAATACTAAACGCGGCTACCTCTATTTTTCAAGGGCCACAAAAATGCTACAACTCCAGTAATAGCCCTCATAAATATAGGGCTTTCTATAGAGCCCCAAGAATGGAGGGTGGATTTGAAAGCCTCCCAGATAGCCCTCATAAAATCATTCTATATGTGCAAATCAACGTGATATCCTCTGCTCATTGATTAACGCTACACCACCTCAGTTTCTCCGCTTTGTTTTTCCTCTCTCTGCTCCTTATTGCACTAAGTCATTAATAAAGACCATCAAATGGGTTTGAGCGTAGGTAACCCGTTTGATGATTCCCCACTTGAGCTGGCAAAGACACTGAGTGCTGAGCGCGGCCATAGTGCTTAATCCCGGCAATGATTCGCTCCCTTTGAACAGGGAGAATTGTTCTCTCCTACTGTGCTCACAACCTTGTTGAATGCCATAAATCCGAGCACCTCTCATCAGGTACACGTGCAGATCGACGTGTTGTCCTTCGCTCATTGTTGAACATTGCCTCTATATAGAGAAACGTGGTAGGCCACATGGGACTTCAAACTGTTTGCACTCGTCGTACTCTATTTTCATTCTCTATAAGAAATATTCAGGCCTAGTCTTTGAGATTCTCCCCCCTCTATATCAATTTCTTTTGCACCCATTATTATCTATATCTCATATTCTATACCAATTACCAACACATGAGCCCACCCATCTCTTTTTCTCCTTTTCTTTCACCAACGCCACCAACTCCTCCCCAACTCTATCTCTCTCCCTGTATCTCCCCATTTCTCTAGTGGCGGCGGCGGCGGCGAGGGGTGCCGGTCTCCCCGACCGGCAGCCTTCAGCCCCTCAGCCTCCAACGGCGCGCTAAGAAATATTTCTGCCTAGTGATTGAGATTCTGTCCCGCTACATCAATTTATTCTGCACCCATTTTCCACTATATCACATATTATATACCAACTACTAACAAGTGAGCCCATCCATCACTTTTCCTCCGTTTCTTTCATCGACGCCACCACTCCCCCCAATCTATCTCTCTCCCTCTATCTCCCCCTTTCGCTAGTGGCGGCGGCAGTAGCGAGAGGTGTCGGTTTCCCTGGCCGACAGCCTTTAGCCCCGCCGACCTACGACGTTGCGTGGAGTGGCCGGACCCTGAACTCTGAAGGTGGGTGGGCAGCTCCCATGGCGGCAACGGCGGCGGACGCGCACGGCGGCGGACAGCTAGGTAGCTACGGCTAGCTAGGCCTCGTAGGCTTCCATATTCCGGTGGCTAGCCCGATGCAAACTGCCGTTTGATCCCAGGATCATTTAACGAGAATGCAATTGCAATGATGATTGGAAGTCCGAGCTGGGATCGGAGGATGGCTGGATTGCTCGCAGTTAATGCGAGGGGGATATGGCCGGATCGATCGCGTGGGAACCTTTCCAAATGCAGCGGCGCCTATGCGATCTGCTTCCCAATTTTGCTGCGCCTGG
>OAMR01000423.1:351526-380599 GCA_900205405.1 Echinochloa crus-galli
CCCCCTCTCTCTCTCTCTGCCAGGCGGGCCCCGCTCGTCAGCCCCATCGTCTTCCTCCGACGCCCTCCTCTGCTCGCCGACGCCGCACCGCTCCCACTCCCGAGCCACTCGCTCTCCCGCTCGCCCTTCCCTCTCCCCTCCCACCGAGCGCAGCAACTGCCGCTCCACTCCATCGCCCCGCTCTCCAACCTCTCGCCTCCCCACCGAAACGCCACTCCACCGAGTCCCCCACTACACCACCGAGCCATCAATGGCCGGCGACCCCGACGCCTCGCCGTGCCGGCCTCTCCCCTCCCTTCTCCGCCCTATAAATTCAAGGCCGAGCCTCTCCCCTCATCGCCTCACCTCGCTCGCACTCGCCTCGCACACACGCAGCAGCGCCGTCGCCTTCGCCTCTGTCGCTGCCGTCCGAGCGCTGCCGCCTTGTCGGACCGCCGCTCCGGGACTGCTCCGTCCTCTTCTTCCACTCCAGAGCTTTCGCACCGAGGTAACGAAGCTCTCCCCGCCCTTTTCATTCCCTGTTTAATCGCAGGACGTCTCGAAGGCCCTGCCGCTGACTGGTGGGATGCTTATATTGCTGCACATGCTGCTCCGCAAAACATCACCTGGCAAGAATTCAGAAATAGCTTCAGAGCACATCATATCCCATCTGGAGTTATGAAACTTAAGCAGACGGAGTTCCTCGCTCTAAAACAAGGCAACATGTCAGTAATGGTATTGAACATACGCATTCTAATAATCTAAATTCTAATATTATCATACTAATCTATTTTACATATCACTTTTCTATTATCGTAATTTCAGGCCATATTTAAAAATTTATCTATTGAATTATTTTATAGAGGATCTTTACTTGTGTGTAATTGGCTTCCTAAAATCAATAAAATAAACGTATTACACATTGACTATATAAAGATCTAGTCATGCGAATCTTTAATTCCTTAATGGCCTTATCATTAATCCATTGTTTATTGTGTATCCAAAACTACATCTTTTTCGACGCCCTTACCACCTATACACTCATGCTACTTAACTTTTTTTTAGAAGATCAGACACTCACGTGCATGCACACTGACCCCCCTATAAATACATGTACGTAAACCCTACCCTTATGAGCACTTCCGAGAGACTGGGCCAGGAAAGAGTAGCGCGAATAACCCGTTAGATGATATTCCACTTGCGTTGGCAAAGACATCGAGTGCTGAGTGTGGCTATGGTGCTCAATCCCGACAACGATTCGCTCCCTTCGGATAGGAAGAATTATTCTTTCCTGCTGTGCTCACAACCTTGTTGAACGCCATAAATCCGAGCACCTCTCATCAGGTACACGTGCAGATCGACGTGTTGTCCTTCGCTCATTGTTGAACATTGCCTCTATATAGAGAAACGTGGTAGGCCACATGGGACTTCAAACTGTTTGCACTCGTCGTACTCTATTTTCATTCTCTATAAGAAATATTCAGGCCTAGTCTTTGAGATTCTCCCCCCCTCTATATCAATTTCTTTTGCACCCATTATTATCTATATCTCATATTCTATACCAATTACCAACACATGAGCCCACCCATCTCTTTTTCTCCTTTTCTTTCACCAACGCCACCAACTCCTCCCCAACTCTATCTCTCTCCCTGTATCTCCCCATTTCTCTAGTGGCGGCGGCGGCGGCGAGGGTGCCGGTCTCCCCGACCGGCAGCCTTCAGCCCCTCAGCCTCCAACGGCGCGCTAAGAAATATTTCTGCCTAGTGATTGAGATTCTGTCCCGCTACATCAATTTATTCTGCACCCATTTTCCACTATATCACATATTATATACCAACTACTAACAAGTGAGCCCATCCATCACTTTTCCTCCGTTTCTTTCATCGACGCCACCACTCCCCCAATCTATCTCTCTCCCTCTATCTCCCCCTTTCGCTAGTGGCGGCGGCAGTAGCGAGAGGTGTCGGTTTCCCTGGCCGACAGCCTTTAGCCCCGCCGACCTACGACGTTGCGTGGAGTGGCCGGACCCTGAACTCTGAAGGTGGGTGGGCAGCTCCCATGGCGGCAACGGCGGCGGACGCGCACGGCGGCGGACGGTCGCGCGACGACGACGATGACTCCCACGGCGGCCATGGACTACAGCGCGGCGGCAGTGGAGGGCTCCCGCGGCGGCCGTGGACGGCTGCGCGGAGACGCTGGAGGCCTCCTACGGCGGCCACGGACGGTGGCACAACGGCGGTGGAGGGCTTTCGCCGCGGTCGTGGATGGCTGCGCGGCGACGCTGGAGGCCTCCAACAACGGCCACGGATGGCGGCGCGGCAGCGGCGGACGGAATAATATGGACCGTTAGATCTTCATCAAATCCGACGCCATATATTCTTCTCTTTTTTGGATTAACAGAACAATATATACCGTTAGATCTTTGTAGAATCCGACGGTGCATATCCTTCTAGTTTTTAGATTAACGTGAATAATATATACCGTTAGATCTTTTAAAATCTGATGGTGCATATCTTTCTCTTTTTAGATCGTGGAAATTTCTTGGTCCTCTCGGTGAATGTGGTGGCTCCTTTTAACTCTATTGTATTAATATAATAGATGAAAGTTCAAGGTTCCATTTTCTTTTATAAAAATGAAGGGGGTGTTACGTAATTTGTCCAAAATTAAAGGTGGTTATAACAAAACCCAAAGAAAGTAGAATAATCCAAAGATAATCCTATTAATTTGGCTCTTTATGAGGAAATCCTATTAATTTGGCTAACGGTAAACTGAAAATACTGAATGTATTCCAGTATATGGGTTGATTAGTAGTATCCAGCCCATTGAAAACTATCCTCATGGGCCTCCAAAACGACCCTCGATAATCCAGTTTCCACTTTCCACCCGACCACTCACCCGGAGCACAATTTTCCGAACCCAAATCCTAAACCCGACTTACTCGAACCCACTCTTGAATTATCCGAATCTAAATTACCCATACAAAATTTCAGGTTGACAATTTAAAAACCCGAAATTATACCTCCAGTACTCGAATTTCAGAAATACCCGAAGTTAAAGGCCCAAGGCCCAATACGCTAGCTAGCCCAACAACGTGTAACCTAAAAACATCCACCGCCGACTGCACCCCGACCAAATCCCCACCCGCGCCGCCCGTGAGTCCGTGACCGTGAGTATTGCCGATCCCCCCTTGCGCCGTCGCCCCCACCCGCCCAGCACCCAGCTCCCGTCGCCCGGCATTCCCCGTCCACCGTCCGCCCGTCTCGGCGTCTCCAATTCCCCGAGACGGGAATTTCTCAACTGAAATGGATTGGGTAGGACATTGTAGCATAGTCACTGTGTCCTGACTGATAAAAGAATACTCACTGCCTGAATCCACCAGTATTAGTACCTTCTGCTTGCCAATAAGCCCTCTGAACTGCATATTACGCCTTTTCTTGTGGATCACTGATCTAGCTTCAGACACAGCCATCACAGAATGAGGATCAGGTGATAGAGGACCATCAGCAGTAGTAACAGACTGTTCTTCAGGATAATCTATGACTTCCAGCAGTTCTTCAATAACATGTAGGGGAACCTGAGATGGACACTTATGTTGCTTGCTCCACTTCTCCCCGCACTTGAAACACAGGCCTTTGTCTCTACAATAAGCCATCAGAAACTCCAGTTTGTCAGCCCTCTTGGGTTCATCAGGAGAAACTTGATCAGCTTTGAATTTGCCTTTATCACCAGAAGGCCCAGACTTAGAGAAATGCCTTGGGCGAGACTTTTCTTCATGAGCTCTGCGGAGCTCCTCTTCCTGCAAAAGTGCAAGGGCACTAGCAGTATCTACAGTGCTAGAACGATGTAATGAAATGACAGAACGGATTTCATCTTTCAATCCCCCCAGAAAGCGAGTAACAAAGTAAGTATCATCATAGGCAGAATTGTACAGAAGAATGTTATGAGAGAGTTGCTCAAATTTATCATAGTACTCTGTAACCGATCCCGACTGTTTCAGAGTATCTAATTGGCGCAGAAACAGTTGATACTGATCCTTGTCAAACCGCTCACAAACTGCCTTGCGCATTGCTTCCCAACTAGTGATTCTACCCCTCATCTCCAAGGTATGAAGCCAAGACTCTGCTGGACCCGTGAAATTCAGTGCCGCGAATCTGGTTTTCAGGGAATCACTCACAGCATAAACCTCAAAGTACATCTCACACTTCTCAGCCCAAATACGTGGATTCTCCCCAGAGAACTTAGGAAAATCAATTTTAGGCTTAGGTCCGGAACGTGAAGAACTACCCGTCCCATCAAACTGAAATTCAGTATGCTGCAGTGGTGAGTTATGAGGCATACCCGTGACCGGGTGTGGCGGATGGGGTCCGAGGATCCCACCGCCCACATCCCGGTGACCGTTCTCGACGCGGTGCCCGCTGGGCCGCTCCATGGTCAACGCAGATAGGCGCGGCGCCATATCTGGAGCAGAGTTGAGGTCGATGTCGCGGCCCCCAAGCGCGTGGTGAGGATGAGGTGCTGTACACGGACGCGGTTGAGGTTGGTGTAGAGGTGGCGGCGCCGCCTCCAACCACTGCAGACGCGTCGCCGCATCCGTCGTCTGCATGAGAAGCGCCCCCAACGACGTGTCAGTCGTGGTGTGCCATGACTCCAGACCACTCAGCTTGTCTAGGGTCTGCTGCATCATGAGTTCGAAACTGTCGAACTTCATGGAGAGAGATTCCAACGACGACGCCATCTGAACTTGGATCTTCGTGGCTTTCTTCGGCGGAGCCAGGGTTCAATTGGGGAAAAAATTTTCGGCGAAGGCGGATCGGACGGAGCTCTGGATACCAATTGTCACGACCTCAATCAGAAATGAAGGTAGATTGGAAGATCGGCATGGATTTCGGAAAGAACAAGGCAGGGAATAGCTAGCAAGGTTCGGAAGAACTGGGAAGGGGAAGATGGTTACGGCAGTTCGCTAATTCTGTTCTGCCCTCTCCCTCACTCGAGTCCACTCTTAATAGGCACGGTCACCCGCCGACCGGCTAGCAGCAACGCGCAGCTGTAATTCGACTACGGCCCATGACTCAACACGAGATACACGGCCCAAGGCCCACCATACTACTTAGTCTATGACACAGGCTTCCCTGCTGGTACAGCACCCACGCCTGCAAAAAAAAGTGACACGAGAGGTTGGGTTTCATTGCAGACAGATCGAGTCGTGTGCACACAGAGAGAGAAGAGCTGATTGCCAGGAAGGAGAATCTGAATCCGACCTCTCGAACCAGGAACATGTCTGAGTTGATCGTCTGCGAGATCCGCCTCCCGCTGACGATCTCGAGAATAAGAACTCCGAAGCTGTAGACGTCGGCTTTCTTGGTCAGCTGCACGTCAGCCCGTGCACGAAATATTCAGGTGCCAAGTACCACTGCAGAGTTACACTGATGTCAGGATCCAGATCCCGTGGCGCCGAGACGTTATACCTCGACGTCACGGTCCACGACGCCCAACTCGAAGTTCATTTTCTAAAATCTTTCTAAAAGAAGTGCATTTGTGAGAATCTTTCGTAAAAAAGTCGGTATCCCTAGTTTGGATCCCCATCAAGAACAAGGCCACAAGGGTCATGGCTCAAGAACATGAAAGCTACATCAACTACAACACACTTTGTATTCCTTAGTGATGGAACATGAGACACCAACATTATCAATCTACGGGTTCAGTTCCTATTTTGCTTTTTAAAATTTCGGTTTTCACTTATTCAAAACATAAAATTCACGAACACGGGAGACACCAACATTATCAATCTGCTTTTCAAAACTTCGGTTTTCACTTATTCAAAACCCAAAATTCCCGAACACTAGATAGACAGCAACACACTAAGGTTTGGATGTTGTAGTTTTGAGAAACCAAACTGTAGTTTTAAAGACCATAAGGGTACAAAACCATGGTTTAGAAAAAAGAGGTATAGAGTGGGTTTTTAAAACTCCAAAAAGCATGGTTTAGAAAAAAGAGGTATAAAGTGGAGTTTTTAAAACTCCAAAAAGACTACAGTTTTATCAATACCATAGTTTTGAAAACTATAAAGTCTGCAGTGTCCAAACACTTCACAGCTTTTTGATACAAAGTATTTTACAAAACCGTAATATTCTTCTAAAACTTCAAAAAACTGTAATATTCTTCTAAAACTTCAAAAATACTTTGTACCCAAACAGGGCCTTAGCCGCTTTTAAGACCCCGTTTAGATGTTGGTGAAAGTTTCGGTGGAAAGGGTGAAAGTTTTTGCATTGGGACGCGTGCGCAGAGAGAAATTGGTGAAACTGACACGATTTAAGTGGTGAGAATTTCAGCAACTTTGCCAAAGAGTAACTAAACGGGGCATTCGAACCAAACGGTACTCACCAAGTTCCACATAGTTAAGTACCACGAACACGGTAAATCTTTTTACAATCATACACATCAAACGGCCAAACAGATTGCAGCTGGAGCACCGAGCCCTCAGGGTACTTAATGCATCTTGATCAGTTTGATACGCCTTTTCAGCCTCCTTCACTGAGGATCGCAACTGCTTCACCTTCACAGTCCTAAGTTTATCACTAGCCAACAGTTCGTTGTAGATCTTCAAGCAAATGCCACCGTACATCTTGCCTTTATATTTATGTGCATCCTCCTTCAACTTTAATAGCACATCCTCCGAAAACATCTGGAAAAAAACACATCAGCAGCGCATAACTTAGCTGAAGTTTCTAACAAATGCAATGCCAGTAGCTGAGCAGACATTTACAGAAGAGCAATTTACCTCTGCAGGATCACAAGCTACAATTTCTTCTCCAGGGTAGCATACCATCTTCAGAGCTGTTGCAAGTTTGATAGGTCCCCAACCACAAGTGTCAATGCCAGACACATCCTTGAGGATTCTACCACCGTCGCGCAAGGACGCAAAATGCACATTGTCCATACAATCACAATCATACAAAAGGCATGCCAGACCAATGATACGGTCACTAACCTGGAAACAAAAGAGCAAATTCAGCAACAAACAATTCAAAGGGGCAAATCTTCTGTGAAAAATACTGGACCACGGATTTTAGTCAGGACAACCAACAGTTCTAATTGCAAATTGATAGACTATCATATAATGTAACAGTAAATGAGGAAGCAATGAAGCAGCATCTGTTAATGCTAGAGATATATGAGGAGGCAAGAGCAAGCTCACCATCTCTGGTTTGACATCAACGCCATAACGTTTCAGGAGCATTTCAAGTCCTTGACTCATCTGGAGGCGGTCCTCTTTACTCAGATGTGATTTTTCTTCAGGAACTAAACTGTGCATGAGGTTTTTGAGGCCCCACATCACCTCCATCACAGCATCACTATGCAGGCATGGTATTTTCTGGAGAAAGTAGTAGCAAAAAATGATAATCAAAACTGTTCAGAAACATAAATAAATAAAGGAGCTTCACTAACCAATTTATCTTCAATGATTGTTTTATATTCACTCTTTCCAACAGCTAGTTTGTACCCAGGGCTGCACCACTTCATAAGCATCTCCCTAAGCTCATCACTAACACCAGTTTCAGGGTTAATGGCGGCAGACTTGTCCTCAAAAAAACGAAATTCTTTCAGCCAAACCTGGTAAAAGAATATAAACAATTACTTAAAATCATGTGACGAGGTCCTGCAGTTCCATATATATTTTTAGCAATCATGCCTCAAAACAATGCGGTTTAATTCAGATTTATGTTCATGCTTAATGGGATGTATTGAAAATGTCTATGTTTTATCACGATCAACACCCACAGTTTACAAATTGCTTGCTTTCTAAACCCAGACTAATTGATTCATCAGAAATAATGCACGTTACGGAGACTTTTGGGGAAATTAATTTTTTTTGTACGCATAAATAGACATAGAAGCACCACACTACAATCTTTCCAGATAATCACATAATGAGCTTATCTTCATACGCCTCTACTCAATGCAAAAGTAAGACATACTTCAACCGTTCAGCACCATAGCACCTGTTAATATGATCCTTGTGGAGAAGCAGTGGCTGACTAAATAAAAATTCTTTCCGCCTTAACAAAAGAAGGGATCCTGAGTTTGCCCAACCAAGTTTATACAAAATAAACTTAATATTTTAGATATCAGATTTAGATCCGTTAAGATATCTACTTTCATAGTTTACTTGTTTTGATGTGGTAGATGTTAATTAATACTCTTCAAAACAACAACTTGGTCAAACTTAGAACAATTTACTTCTGACAGACTTAGGATCACTTATTTCAGGCAGAGGTAGTAAAAGAATGGCAATTATGAATGACGTGGAATCGATTCTAAGTTTGAATTACAAACCACATAAACAAACAGCAATCAGAAGGAAAGAAGGGGCACTAACACAATTTGCCCTGTACTTCCTGCCAAAGTCTGCCCAGATATTCTGCAGGAGGAAGAGAAACCAGAAACATTTAAGTCAGGTCGTGTTTAGTTGAGCGTGAAAATTTTTATAAGGCCCTTTGACCAATAATTACGGATATTTAATAAATTAGTTTACAAAACTATCTTCACAACATTAGACTATTTCGCGAGAGCTATCTAATGAGGCCTTTGACCGCACGATTAGACGATGGTTACTGTAGCATTACTATAGCAAATCATGGATTAATTAGACTCATTAGATTCGTCGCGTAAAGTTACACCCATCCCTAAAAAGGTTTTGCAAATAAACTTTATTTGTTACTCCATGCATGTAAGATTCTCTTAGGAAAAAAATTTTGGTGGAGTTGTGAAACACGGCCTCTATGATGATACTGACAGGAGGAAGCACATCAGCAGCAAAGTTTGATGAACCTAGCACCTCAATGGCATCTGGCAGCAAGAGAGCAACCCCATGAAAGGAGAAAATGGCGAAGCCAGAGGGCGTCTCAAACAGCAGCATGATAATACCATGATTCCCCAAACTGGCCGCTGCAAATATAGAAGACATACTCAAGCGCGTAAGATTACATTAAAAAAAACGTACATAGACTAATAGTCGCTGAGGACCTCATCTCCGCCCAACCGGAAACCGCAACAAGCGTCACCGGTTGCGCGGCACCTCACCATCACACCCAACAACCCACAAAATCACAGATCCTGCGGCCTGCGGTGTCGAATCCTGATGAGCGCGCAAAATCGCCTAGCCAAATCTCTCTTCCCCCACCGTATACATGCGGTAGAGCAAGGCCGGTAAGCATGCGCTCTAGGGTTCCTTTAATCATTCCCACAGGCTAATCGAGATTCCTTTTGGCGTGGATAGGGTCGAGAGAGAAGACGGCGGCGGGATGACGACTCACCTAAACTGAGGTTCGACATCGGCGGGGGATGAGATCGCTTCGCCATCGAGATCGAGGTTGCAATCTTTGCTCGAGATGCAGGTGGGGCTGCGGGGGCTGGCGCCGCGTCGCAAGAGGGAGGCCGAGCACCCGAGCTACTCGCGCCGTCGCGCGTCCGCTTGCGAGGGGCTCGGTCCTCGGTGCCTCGGTCTCTCTCCATCGCACTTGCAGCTCTCAATCCACAAGCGCCGCCGGCCGGATCGATGGGGCGATTTCGCCGCCTTCTTGATGACTTAGAGCTTCAGGAGCGGTAAGTTTAACGTGAGTACGTACTATACGGGCGGCACGGGCGGACTCCTGACCCCCGTGTCGCCCTCGTGGGCGGCACGGCCGGACACCCACGCCGCCGCCGCAGCCTCCCCCGCCCCTCCCTCCCTCCCCCCGCCGGAGGGCCTCGCCGGAAGCCCGGTGGACCTCGGGATGGCGGCGGCGGGCGAATCTTCGACGGTTTCGTCCGGATCTGGCGGCGGCGCATAAAGACGGTGCTCGACGGTGGCTCCGCGAGGGCGGCGCACACGGCGCCGTTGATTGACGTACGGGCGGAGGCCGGATCTGCGGCACGGCCGACGCGGGGGCGCAGTGATGGCCCGCGGCGTGGCGGCGGCGGATCAAGCGCGATGACGATGCGCTCGGCGAGCGGCGAGGGTGGCCTTCGGTCTTCTCGTTGGAAGGGCTAGCTCCGGACTTTGCAACTACATCTGGTGATGACATCTTCAATTTTGCCATTTCTTTTCATATAGACCAAGAGACATGAGTCACCTTGGCTTCGTTCGCGGATTCTCTTACTCGAAGACGGATTTCATCTGCAATTTATTCCTGATGGATTATGCACGGGTATCCAGCGGATACTTTGCAGCATGGTATCTCAGGTTAGGATTTCATATGGTCTGCCGGATTTGGAGTTCGTGTCCGTTTAAAGTGGGTCAGGGCTGGTTTATATTGAAGCATTGGCCTGGTAAGAAGGGGGAAGCAACACGGTGTGACTTGGTCGTGGTGGTATTTGCTACTAATTCATCGGTTCCGGGAAGAAATTTCTAGGTCTGACCTTAATTGGTTGAACCTGGTAATGACCTTGTTGATGGCATTGTTTGGATTAAGATGAATTACTCCCTCGTGAAAACATTTGATCTGGCCTTAATTGGTTGGGTCATTACAATGTCGGCACGTGCGCTTGTCGTTTCCTTGTGGGAGGCGTTGTATAGGGAGCCTACTCCATAGTCCAAGAGTTGCTTTGGTTTGTGATGCGGATGAAGATGAAGTCGTTTGTGGTAGTTTGCTAGATCATGGTGCTCTCATTTTTTGTTTTTTTTTTCATTGGCTGTGTGCATCTTAGTTATGCAGAGGCCGGGTTGGATCTTATATAATTGTATCATCTCGATGTAATTGTCTAAGATCAATAAAGCTTCCCTTTTCCAAAAAAAAGCGCCGCCGGCCGCCGCTGGATTGGGGGACTGAGTTAGGTTTAGGGATTGACGGAACATATCAACTATTTATAGACACTAAGACTATCTCCAACAATGGTGACCTAAACACAAGACTCATCCATCGATTTAGGTCTTGCACAGTAAAAGAGTGGCCACCCAAAAACTTGCCATCTCCAACAGCCGACGCACGAAGACCACGGCGCGGGAAGCAACTCTCCAGCACGCCAAAACGAGAGAGGTCTTTTGATCTAAACAAGGCCTGGTTTCGCGTGCCCCGTCCCGTGTCGCGCCGCGCGTCTCCCTCCCCCTGGTCGGCCCGTGAGTGGGGGAGGCAACAGGCGTTCCGGCCGGCGAGCACCCGCTTGCGACACGCATACGCGCGCCGCGCTCGGCCGACCGGTACGGGAGGCTATCGGTACGGGAGTAGTAGTATGAATCTGTGAGCGTTTTATTATGGCCGAGTACGGGTTCCTTGGTCGTACACCACCAGAGTTGAGTACAGTGGTGGCGACTGGCGAGACATTTGTACGGGCGGGGGGAGTTCTTTGGGGCTTCACTTTTCATGATTTCGTGGCTAGTTTTGACGCTTTTGTGTCTGTTCTGTAAAAGGTAAAGACTGTATGATATGGCCACAGATATTTCGAGAACATTTAGAGTGTAGATGGAAAGCGCGGCCATGCGGTGTTGGCGCCAGTGGCGAGTGCAGCATCAGCATGCATGCTGGATGCCCCAGTCTAATGATCACCACCCAGGCCGGATCCTTGTACACGCCTAAGTGCAACCAATCTGTTGAAGACAGTCTAAGGCTTCGTTTGGGAAGCTATGGATTGACGGGGAATGGGGCTCGAACCCCGTCGTCCGGGGGAGCAGACCCACGCATGGCAGATACCCGCGCGGGACGGAAAAAATGCATTTGGCAAGCTCCTAGTCCACATCATCTCCTAGTCCACATCATCTCCTGCCCCTTCTCCTCATCGACTCTTCCCCCTGCCTTCTTTGCTAGGGCTGGAGTTGGTTGTCGTCGCGGGCTCCCGCGGCAGCTCCTCCATCTTCCTGTAGGCGAATCCCTAATCCTCACTATTGGAGCAATGCTTGGCCTCATCTATTATCGTCGTTGCCGATCCATCTCAGGTATTGACCTTCAGATCGATTTCAGGTATAGAATCACCTCCTCCTCTCCCTTCAGATCGATCTCAGGTTCTGGATCTTCTCTCAAAAGGAGGAAGCGATTGTGGTCCGTGTGGATCTTGATTGGGTTGAAATATATCTGTAGTTTCATGTTTTACAAGAGTTGGAATTGATTTGGGCTGCTAGAGACCTGTTTTTGTTGTTGAAAGAAAGGTAGATAAATTTTTGGATTATATTTGTTTTGTCAAATTTTATAACTGTGGTTTGGAAGTTAGGATGTTCGTGTGACTAGAAATTGTTGGAGTAACACAAAGCTGTTCTTTCTCTATATACAGAGGCCACGACTCAACAATTCCTTCCCTCCTGGTGTATCTGGAATCAAAGAATCAATAGTTGGTTTCTTTAGTGCCTGAGTGATGATGGTCAATCCAGAAACATTTCCTGTTAGTTATGATATGTTAGTCCAGTTAGTTTTGTTGAGCAACATGCATGTTTCTGCATGCTCAAGAGTTTTGAATTGACTGAAAAATTTCAGTTCTTAATATGTCGTGCCATCCTGAGATTAAGGAATTTCATACCATGGTTCCTATATTAGCACAAGACTAAATCAGCTTTGTGGCATTCTCAGATTTTAAATCGTATTTTTTTCATACCCCTGGCTCCTTTGTGCTGAGTTTAAATCACCATTTTTGTTGTGTGTTGAAAATTGAAATGCAAATATAGTGTAACACTTCAGTCTTATACATGGCATAGTCTAAATTGAACAGGATGGCATCGTATACATCTTTGGATTGACCTGGATCAGCAAGAAACAAGAAGCATGAAATTTCTTCACAGTAACATCTAATCTTTTTTTATTTTGTTGTTTTCACGTGCAGGACTGTAATGATGTACCTATTTTATTCTGCGGACTGGGTCCTTGGCAAGGTATCCCATATATTGAGCATCTCTGTCTCAGCATGTATTTTATGCTAGTGTGTTTGCATGTGCTGATGCTATTCTCTGAAACCTTGCCTTCCAACATGCTTTAACAAGCTATAATCAGCAACAGCACAAGGGCTGCTATCAAATCCTTGAAGCGAGAAGTAACGGTTAGTACAATGATGCCAGCCCATCAATTTTCTCCTCATCCAGTGATACAAATTTTGTGATGGAAGCAAGCAAAAGGCATTGCTCTTTTGGGTGCAGAGGACGTCTCATCCCAGCTCCCCTCTCGCAAGCTGACCTGCAAATCCAACTAATTGTTTCGTGGCTCGATTTCTTAAGTTCTATGCAGTGCGTGATTGAAAGGTTGCAATCCGGTGCCTGGTATGTGCTTATTGTGTCACAGACAGTATTGGCCTCACATGAGGTTCCAAATTTATTAGTTTGTAGGTTCCATTATAATTCCTTCTACCAATTAGTTTGTAGTTCACTCGTGCATGTCTGTAAGAATCACCAATACAACCTAATGGTCCCAAATCTGTTGTGTAAATCCCATGTAGTATTTGCTGATATATGCAATTAGAGGTTTGTTCATGGTAAATTAATATATCATGGACTTTTTCTGTTATTTTCATGATAAATCTTAAGACACTTTTATATTTTCTTGTAAAAAAAGTAAGACAACTTTGTTGTTTAACAGGGATGGAATTACAGACCCAATATTGTGCAAGTAATAATGACAGAGAAGCTAATGTCTTACAAATATGGAATGCTAAGACCTATCTTTGGCACTTTGCTTCAGTAATGGTTGTTATTGCTCACTGGGAGGCTGGCATTATTTTTGTAATTTTTATTTTTAACAATTTTTGTATTGATCTGGATTCTGGAAGATCGTTATTTACGTTGCAACGGGACTTATTTTATTGTTTCCATATTTACGTTGCAACGGGACTTGTATCTGTGCGTCGGAGAAGCAAACCATGCTAATCCACGCAGCTCCAAGCGGTTTCCAAATAGCGCCTCACAATCGAGCGAGTTAGCGAACCCTGGTGGACGGGGATTGGGTGGAGGTAGGGATGCAAGTGGTTACCCAATGGATTTTTTTGTCAGTCACTCTAGTTCATTTCATCTTCTAAATTATTTACATGGCATGTTACTTTAGTTCATTTTTCTAAGTTTTGGGTCGACCTAATGATTTAAAATCATATATACTTGCGTCCCTAAGTGGAGGGGAGGATTATTCTCCCGTGGTTTCTGCTCCACGATCGCCAAACGAAGCCTAAGGCAGCCGCGCCCCCAGGTGGCCAGGCCCTCTGTCTTTCCCTAAAAAAAAAAACCTCTGACCTCTGTCTCCTTCCCTCCATTCCGGCTTTCCCTCGCGAAGCAGAAAAAAGCCGCGGGAATTCGTCGGAAATCGCCGAAGATGTCGTCGGTGACCACGAAGCTTTCCAACGCCGCCGACGTCGTCTCGTCGGAAACGCAAACCCTCGTTGCGGTAAGCTCCATCCGCAGCCCACCTCTCTCTCCCTCCCTGGCACCAACTTCCCCCGTCGGTGGCGCCCGCAAAACCCTAACCCTCCGTCGATTCCCCAAACCCGCAGGATATGCGCAAGGCTCTCGGCAACATGAAGTCCCTCGCCGTCGACTTCGAGAAGGACGGCAAGTCCGATAAGGCAGGGGCACACTTGCATTCCCCCGTTTTAATCCCCATCTCTCCTCAGTCCTCACCTGTAAACCCCTAACACCCCAAACGCATGATATTGTTCCTTTTCAGGTGCAGAAGCTTGAGGAGATGGTTCTGGAGATGGTGGCTTCGTACGAGGACTGCGCGGCCTTGACCCAGGCGATTAAGGCGGTGCCTGGAGTGTACCAGCCGTCTGATCAGGTGGGGGTTGCTCTCTGCCTTCTGAATTCATGCAATTTAGAGCATTTTTGTCTAAGTCTTTGACTTTGTTGTTTTTTTACGGTCTGCAATTGAAGCCAACGGATTTCAAAACATTGATCCAGGCAGAGGTTAACAAGATCAAGGAAACCTCGTCAGCATCGGGACAGAACCACCCGCTCTTTCGACAGTTCAGGGAGTCTGTCTGGGTATGTAGTGTGCTTGCTGGTCATGCGATGATCATTGAGACTATGCATTTTATCTATGCTCACTGCATCAGCAGATCAGCTAGGTGCTCAAAGTATAATCAACAATGGGTAGAAAGTGAATTTGAAAAATACCAGCTTCTTAGAATGAATTTCAGTTGGGTTATGTTTGGAAAAAAATGATATGTTTGCGTGTACTTGCAAAATGTCTGATCTTTCAAGTCTTGCGCTGTTTTCTGCAGAATGTTCACCACGCAGGTCAGCCGATGCCCGGTGAGGAACAGGAGGACATTGTCATGACTAGCACCCAGATGAGCATCTTAAACGTCACCTGTCCATTAACTGGGAAACCAGTGATTGAGTTGGCAGAACCAGTTCGCTGGTATGACCATATGAGTACACCTTCTTTCCGTAACCCTTTGAATATTCTTAGTGGGAGGTTTTCAGCTCAATAACCAAAAGTTGAGGGGCATACTGTTCGTCTGTTAAACCTGATAAAAACTGTCTGAAGCTTTTAAACCCTTTCATGATAAAAGGGGATGATAAAAATGGAGTTAAAATTGCAAGGCACAAGAAACATGCTCCCATAGCAATTCGAATTATGTTTATTGAATACTACAATTTGTCTTGTATCTTTTTGTTGGCTTACTGCAATCGGGATTTTCCTGACCTCAATGGCTTTCATGTTAGCAGGATGACTTGTTCTCTGCGTTAAAATCCCTGTTGTCATTATTAGTTTGCTACCCAATAGCATACAGTTTTTGACACCAGATGTCTACTTGTACAAATCTTTTTGCTAACCTGACTTTGAGACATAGCCCATAAGTGATAATCTCCCTACTGTCACGAAGGTATAATTTGTCTGAAACAACTCAGCCATTTTGATGGATGGATCTTCAATTGCCCTGACTGAACTGATGATAGAGGGGATTTCTAGTTAGGCATTTAAAATGTTTTGGTGCAGTATACATGTAGATATAATTCATTGCCCTGATTGAATTCATGATGGTCTCCTATGCAGTGTGGATTGCAGGCACATATATGAGAAGGTCCCAGTGATGCATTATATAAGGTCCAAAAAGCCACCACAGTGCCCTATTGCAGGTATATAGTTGCTCTCTGCCCATTTCTTGCTGCTTCGTTTTCACGAGGTGCTCACTTTGGTTTTTCTTCTTCAATCAGGCTGTCCCAGAGTCTTACAAATCGGGAAGGTTATCTGTGATCCTCTCCTTCTCATTGAAATCGACGAGCTGCGTTCATCAGAGCCTGCTGCTCCAAATGCAGAAAACATAGAGGATGTTACTGATCTACTTGATGAAGATGATGAGTGAGGGGGCATCTGGTAAAAGATGGTGGCAGTCATGTGCAGGAGGATAGGATTTAGCATGTTCTGGATGAGCTGTCTTATTGGTTGCTGTATGATGGGTATTAGTATGTTCAGGATGCAGCCTTTATCTTGTTGGGTGCTGCATTCGATGAACTTGGCATGTTTCGTGGCAAATGTGACTTTGGTGTTTGGTTGAACTAATCTAATCATGCAGTATATATGTTGGGAGACCTATCCTGCATGTTATAGCATGTTTGTCCTGTATATCAAACTGATGTTGTTTGATTGGGTTGTTCCGACCAGGAAATGTCAAGCGACCAGGGAAGTCCACAGAGTGACTGACTTTGCAAGATATGCCTATAGTCGATTTTTTTTTGGTGTACTTTCAGGTTTGCAATCTCTTGGCTAGGAGAAACCTGGAGCAAATTTCCATCTATTTTTCATGAAACATGTTCATTCAGCTATCATTACCTTTCAATTTCTATTACAGTAGTTATGCTGTGACCCCTTTTGCTTGGGATTTGAGGAATTCGGAGAGAAGAAACACAATAGAACGGAGTTCACTTCCGCAGCAACTTGACTGCTGCAGGTCTGGACGAAGCGTTGCTGGACGGATGGGGGTAAACTGCAAATACTCGTGAGAAAGATGTCCTATCTGGGCGAGGTATGGCATGCTTTCAGAGTGTAGATGGAAAGCGCGGCCATGCGGTGTTGGCGCCAGTGGCGAGTGCAGCATCAGCATGCATGCTGGATGCCCCAGTCTAATGATCACCACCCAGGCCGGATCCTTGTACACGCCTAAGTGCAACCAATCTTGCCTTCTCGTCCGCCAGCCTCCGAGGAAATCTACTAACTGTGAGGTGCACCCTGTCCGACCTTGTCTCTTTTGCTTTTATGTTACAAGGCAAAGTCATGGATGTAGCTGCCACTCTTCTCTCTTTTGCTTTTATGTTACAAGGCAAAGTCATGGATGTAGCTGCCACTCTTCTCTCTGTAGGATGGGAATAGGGATTACTAAAAATGCAGAGTAGAAATGCATTTGTTATAACGAGATCACAAATATTTTGCTGACATGTACTCCCTCGAAGTAAATCTAGTAACATATATCTCATACTTCTAATGTTTTTTTAGCACATCTCAGATTTCTAATCCATGCAACTGTGTTTGACTAATCTAAGTTTATAAAGTTTGACCAAACAATATGTATTTTGAACAAGAAAAAGTGTGACAAAAGAATCAGCAGAATACTACATGACATCTAGAACATATTGCATAATCAACTTCTGAGGTGTCGGATGCCACCACCTTAATCCTGTATGTCAGTGTATAGTGAACTCTGATCAACAAGACAGCTTGAATGGGACAGAGGCACAAATTAGCCCCAAGATGTTCTCATGATACTTAGTCTAGATCAATGCTAATGCAAACAAACCCCTTATATAAATGGGTTTGTCATAGCATACAGCTTATAAACGTACAGGCAGGTTTCTGAGCAGCAGCAAATGCTGATAGCATGGAGCACTCAAAGTTGTCATACAAAGTGCTCTAACACTACAACTAGGATACAAGTTTGATCAGCATCCTCGATCCATCCATCTTTCATCAGACCCAATCAACAACCTGAGACTATCCACACTACACAACAGAACAGTCCCTGCAAAATGTCATCACTATGATTAGTGTGAATATAATTAGTGTGCATTCACAAGAGTACAGATCAGCTCATATGCTTAGAGGCTGTAGTATCACTAACATCATGATGAAAGCAGCCCTAGCATTTCTTCACCTCCAGGATAAACTAACAGATCAGATCATCATGTCCATGGTTGAAAGATCAATCACCCTGCCAACAACAGGCCTTTGCTCATGAACCTGCAGGATTTTTAAGTTAAAGAGCAGTTTACTCTAGTATGACATCAAATTTACAGACCAGAGAACACTTACAGTGGCACAACTGTTGCCCAGTGATTTTGGCACTTGTTGCTTCAATGACAGGAACGGGGATGGATAATTGGCATCGTCAGTCTCTTTTTCTTTGCTCGCTGTAACCTTCTCAGTCAAAGATATGCCAAATATTTTGCAACTATTTGTGCTAACTTCCCTGTTATCTGGTCCATCTTTCCCAACAGCAACAGAGGAAAATTTCTCAACTGTCCCATGCTTATTTCTCACTTCTCCAGAAACACGATGAGGCTGGAGCATCAGCATTTGCTCAGTTACTCCAATACCTCCAGCATGGCCAAACATAGCAGGTCTATCATCTTCATTCTTATCCAAGGGGCCATGCCCAAATTCAAACTGGGACATCTTCGAATTACCTCGTTGAAACATTAGGACAGATGGTGGAGATGAGGATTGAGATGGAAGCATTGGTGCTGGTGGCCCACGAAAAGAACCTCCATGAAGTTGTGTATGCCATTTATTCGCCACACCAGGCGCATGAGAACCATCTTGCTGATGAAAGACATTATTTCTCAAACATGAATCAACTAGAGTTCCTCGGTACGGACGAAATACTTCTTGACCTTGCAAGACCTTTTGGAATCTTTGAGACTCCCCAAAGCCTGAGCAATGGTAGGAAAACCCAGGGCTTCCTAGTGGTGTTCTGACACCAAGTCTTGGAACCCCCGGGATATTGTTACTCGCGTCATTGGAGCAACTACGCTCATCAATGTACTGCAGATTCCTTACTTCAGATGGCTGAGAAGTAGCAACAGCAGCATTGTCATGAGTTCTATAACCCAATAATTCTTGACCTTGCAAGACCTTGTGGAATTGGGCAGATTCCGCAAAATCAGGGCGACCACTTCCATCTACCAAAAGAGAAGAAAAGATATAACTCATGAACATAATATAATGATTGAGTGAATAGTTTGCTGGATGTGGAGAACAGACATACTTGGAACTAGGTAGTCTGGATTGACATGAGGAAGACATGGTTTCAGTCTCTTCGCATTTGGTGCAGACAGGTGGGATCCTGAAACTGAACTAGTCAGCTCGATCTCCCAAGGAGAAATCCTGTTAGGTCGACGGAAATCTACATCATCATCCCATCTAACCTGCAATAGCATCAGGAGTAAAAATTACATAAGGTCATCAAAAGGATTATGTTTGCAGCAATTTGAAACTGCCTTGCTCAAGTCAAGAGAGTATATTTTCTGCCCATCGTTGAAGTGCCCAGAAATTTCAGCGCGATAACAAACCAGAGTAAAATTAATTAGTTATGAATGTCCCGATGAAGGAAAACAGGCAGGCATACAACATGCCTCTAAACAGTTAGTCAAAGTATGTGCTCTAGAGAGAAACTAACATAAACAATTGGTGTCACTAAGATCTATCTCTCTACAAAACAAAGAGCACAGTTTACGTAGTAGGTTGCGAGTTGCAATCCTCAACATTAGTTGTGCATTGTACTTTTTACTTTCGGAAACATGAGATCTAGCTTTTATAGAAAGTTTATAAGGTCTCCTATTTTGTGCATCGTACTAGCATATTGATGTTCATGGTTGCTTATTGGCTTATGGGTAAGCTGTGCAATAGGTGCAGCTTGAAGGAAAGGATCGTTTCATTTATATCTTAAATTTACTACAAAACATTACACAGAAAAGAAAGCTGTTGATGAGACCATATACTGATATATACATTATAAAAAAAGTCATCATACCATCAAACATTTCCACTTTGAACCACGCCACATGGGGTCAGCATCACTGATTCCTGCTATGATCCCAGTGTATCTGCAGAATAATCTCATGTGTCAACAATTCATCATAAATTTGTATACGATCAGAGTAACTTTGGAGCATACTAACCTTCTTTCTGTAGCATCTTCACTCTCGTATCTCATTTTGAACCTCAACCCAGCAGAAAATGGTTGACTGAAGCTCTTCATGAACTTCGAGTATGGTATAATGAATTCAGATTGACTTAATCTGCAACGTTTTTTAAAGCAATAATTACCATCAGGACTGGAATTGTTGCTAGATAAAAGACAACACTTACAGCACAGTTCATGGATATTTACAGTTCCTTTTTGGAGAATCTTTGCAGTTATTAATTATCCACATGGGGGTTCAAGTAGGTAACAAAACACACACAAGTGGTACATAAGGAACCAATGGTCACTGGTCACTACATGCCTACTTCCTGTAACATTTAAAACCATTTGTAAAACAAGCTTTCAGATTGAAAGGGTACAAATTAACTGGCAACATCAAGTCAAGGAGTAACATCGCCTAACTTTGGATTCCAGTAAAGAGTAAATACACTGAATTACTTAGATATATTGTGGAAATGGGTAGCTCTTAGAACTACGTGATTGGACTTCATGTGGCTACACGAAACCACTCAGGCACTGAATATCAGACAATTTCACATCCTTATCAGCCAGAAATAAATAGTTCTGACATTGTAAACCATGAGGACATTCTAGAATTATAGAGATACCAGTATATTCTTCATTACCTGGGGTTATAGTAGATGTGGAACACGTTTTTCGTGGCAACAGCATGTGCTACATTAGCTAGGGAACCAAGATTTGAACACATATTATAAAGCGCTGGAAAAGCAGATCCATTTTTAAGCTGAGCTGCACGGCGCACTCCAAGTCTTAGCTCCCCATCATCTCCCCTGAAAATCATGAGGAATCTTCAGAAAAGAGCAGCGCCAACATGTGACAATCATCTCCACGTTCGTGTTGTCCTACCGCAGAAACAGTACGGCATCCCCGGAGACAAGCTTCTTCTTGTTGACAAATGCACTCCATCCAGTGGTTAAAAGGTGCCTGCGGGGCTGGCCTGCATCACATTCAGATGCAGATTCATCAGTAAAGGACCACATATATGTCATAACTTGTCATGTTTGTCCTTTACATTCCTTAAGGCCCATGACTCCCCAGATACAATTGAATGATTTTCATCAGCAAACTGAAAATTCTAATTCAGTTACAATAACTGCAGATACTCCGAGAGAAATGCTGAGTACAGCACGCAAGCAAATGCAGAGAGCAGGAAACATTGGCAAAGTTTACACATCTCTCTCGGCATACAATCATTAGTTCTGGTTATACAGTGCTGAAATACATTCCACAAGGATGAGTGGCTGATCATGACTGCAAACCTGGTCCTAGGTGAGCAAAGATGAAACAATCACAAGTACTCAATCAGAAACAAGTGCAGGTTCTGGGAAAAAACATTTATCACCGACTGAAGTGCTAGCATTCAATCTCATTCAGGGTGAACCAGTACACAGTACAGAAGCCCCATTAGAACAAGAGGTAAAATCCTGCGGATATTTGCTGATGTACCTCGATAAATGTGGCGGAACCTCCACTCCGTTCCGTGCAAATCCTTGGCGACAAGCTCCTGCGACGGCCGCTGCTGGCTGTAATCCTGCACGCCCCAAACCCACACATGATTCAGCAAAGCAGCTCAGAGCATTCACCCAAAAGATGGGACTTTTTTCCAAGCCAGTGCAAGCATAGCGTACCAGAGGCGGGAAGCAGTCCTCGGCGGCGCGGCGCGGCACGGAGAAGCCGCCGTGCGTGCTGGTGTCGGACGCCGTGAGCGTCTTGCAGAACATGTGGGGCATCCGCGAGAACCGCTGCTTCACGGTGTCCCCGTCCTCGCCGTCGCCGCCGCTCCCGTCGTCCGGCCCTCCGCGCACCCGCCTCGCGACCTCCTGCAAAGGGTCAGGACCGGGCGACCGACCGAAGAAACATATCAGCCCAAAATCTTTGACCAACGGACGGGAAGCCAAATCGAATCAAATGCCGCCGGTGCACTGGAGCTCTCGCGCACCTCGTTCTCGGCGACCAGGGCGAGCTGCGCGTACACCTCGTCCGTGGACGCGTCGGCCTGCAACAAACGCAAGCAGCACAAGCCAAATAGCCAATCAATCAGGCTTCACTCCCACGGCAATCCAATCCACACAGACACATCACGCATTGAGCTTGTAGGCCGGGGAACGCACGCACATGGAGGGTGACGTCGACGACGCGGCAGAAGACGTGGGGCGGCACGCCGGAGGGGGGCACGGCGCCGCCGCCGGCGGCAGCCGCCGCGGCGTCGCCGAGGTGCTCGAGGTGGCCCTGCGGGAGGTACACCACGACGCTCCCCTTGCGCGGCAGCGGCGCGACGGGGCCGGCGCACGCGTGCCACAGCTCGAGGCACACCGCGGCGCCGGGCCTCGGCTGGGGCGGCGGCGGCGTCCCCGTGGCCGCGGAGCTGGTCCGGCTCTGCTGGGAGCAGGCGTTGCCGGCCTCCGCCTCCTCCTCGTCTTCCTCCACGGTGTCGTTGAGATCGATCCCCGTCATGGCGGCTGCTGCTGCTGCTGCTGCTGCGAGGCAGCGGCGGTGGCTGAAGCTGCACGGGCACGAGCGCGAAGCACGAGAAGGGAGGCAGCCCGCGGAGCCGGTGGATTATGGTGGGGGGTTGCAGGGGAAGGAAGGCAAGGCAAAGCACCAAGCACAAGCAGTAGGTTAGGGGGGCAGCAGCGGAGGGGGCGGTGTGGTGGGGTGACACATCGTGGTAATGGCCATGAATGGGGGGGTTATGGGGACTGAGGCTATAGGCAGCAGCTACCTAGCCACCCTGCCTACTAGTAGCCAGCTACTACGGGAAGGAGGGAGGGAGACGAGGGGAGCCAGCCAGCAGCGGCCGGAAAAGATGCAGGGGCAGCCGGGCAGGGGTGCGCGAGCGAGGGGGACGGCTTGTGCTGTGCTTGCGTGCCTGCCAGTGGAAATCACTTCTACTTCTTCCCCCCTCCACTGCCTCGCTTGGATTCTCACTTCTGGGAGTAAAAAAAAGGGGGATGGGGGAGCGGTGTGGTGGTGGTCAGGGGTCACTCGCTGGTCAGCTGCCGCTGGCAAAGAGATGGGGAGGGTGAAAAGGAGAGCGGACGATGCGGGAGGCGCGCACAGTGATGGCGCAGGCCCGAACGGCAGGCGGGCGGCAGAGGAGAGAGACGTGGATGGATGCGGACGCAGGGCCAGTCAGTGCTCCTGCTTGAGTGCTCAGTACAGCAGGAGTATGGTATCGTATGGTATGGTAGACTGGAGAGGCAGCAGGAGTACGGGTATAATAAGGGGGCAATAGTCTTATTGGGTACGGCTTCAGGGCTTACATACAGCTGATACGACTCACTTTTCTTTTCTGCTACGACCAGTACCGGAAAGTGTAGACACTCGTCCTTGCCGATGCAAGTGGAGTGGCAGTGAGCTTTGTTCCTTCCTGGTCGTGCGTGCCCATCGCGTCGGATAGAATAGTGATATCAACACATGTACTTCCGTATAATATACATGTATTATTGTCATGTACTATGACATAGCATCGTGCCATCATGTAGGAGTATATTTCTGTAATTGGCTAGTTGCTGTGATCCAGCAATGGCCTGGAACTTCATGGGTTTCAGAAGAAAACAAAATCATGTGCCTCTTTGACAGATAACCCCTGCTTGCGACCGTATCACCCTGCTTGTAACCGTACCAGCTGTATAGAAAGACTACTCGTATGGACGACTCTGCTTGTCTCCGTCATTCTCTACTGCCATACTACTCACACGAGGTTTGCAGTGCCTGTCATATCTGCGGTGCTGTGCCTCGACAGTATACGGTCGATGTACACTTATACTATCTGTTGCTATACGCCTATACTTTGGGTGTCCCAGTGTTATTTCCAGCCGGTACTGCTCCTCGCCGTTCCGTTAAGAGGGGGTCAAAGTATCAAAGCGGGTCCGTACCTCCTGCAGCCCCGAGCGTCCATTACTGTCAACTCCCTGTAGCCATTTGCGTGTGTCCCTGTCCCTGTCTGCGCCCCGTGCCCGGCTCTCTGCCTCTCCTCCCCTCCACCCCACACACATGACACACCCGCGCGTAGGTACACGCACATCAGATAGAGGCGTCGTTTTTGCGTTTCAGGACCCCGATAGATTTGTTCGTTGCTCCAGAGAAAACGAAGCGAGAAGGGGGCCTGGCCTGGGCCTGACGAGGGCCTCCTCCCTGTTGCCGCGCGCAGGGCCCCGGGTTAATGTCCGTGCGTTGGCACGGCCACCTCGCCATTATTGGCCGTGTCGCCGCCGCGCCGCGGGTGGTCCACGCCGCGCCGTGCCGTGCCGTGCGCCGCGCCGCGCATCGCATGTGGTGCGCCGGCTCTAGCAAACCGGTCGGTGTTAAGACAACGATCCGATTTGTCGCGTTTTTAATACGGCTCCGCCTCTCCCCTTCTCTCTTCCCGTCAAGTCCAATCCGATGGAAACCCCGGCCGGATGATGATGCACCTACCAGCAGCGCTAGTGTACTGTTCAAGTAACGCGTCCGGTACAAGTACATGTCCCAGTCGGTCTCGGCTGAACTGGAGACTTGGCTGGCCACGCATGGTTGCGTTGGTTCGTTACACCTGAGGATGTGCTCCCATGTGCACTCGACACGGTCCTCCGGTTCGACGACGATATCGGGTAGGATACGTTGAGGTCGAAGCTACTGCTTTGCGTGACTCGACATGCTTGGCACTGACCGTAGAGGAGGGGTAGAGTACTGGTGCGCAAATCGGCGGAGTATGAGGGTGCGAGGCGCGAAGCCACCGCACGGGAACAAAATATTGATGGCTCTCCATGCTGGGCGTGTGACTATAGCCTGCCGCCCTGCCCCCCTGGCCGCCGCTGCCGAATTTGATGGCGCTGTCGCTGCCACCGCTCCAAAGCGGCCAGTGTACTCGTACAAACAAGGGGCGCGCGGAAACCACCAAAAGCAGCGCACAGTCACCGCGCCAGATAGGTGTCGCGTACGCATCCGCCCATGCTCCGTTGCCAGAGACAGAGAGAGTGAGAGAGATAGGGAGGCGCCTCGTCTATTCTCGCCCATCCGTGCCAGAGAGGCGGTCGGTCAGACCAGACGAGCGTAGAGAAACCGTGCCCGAGGAGACGATGGAAATGGAGAGAATACGGAAATGGGTGGCAAGCCGAGGGGCAGGCATGGCAGACGGGCAGAGCGAGGAGAGCGGCACTAGTGGAAACCCCCGCCATTTGAGCGGCATTTGACGGGAAGTCCAATCCGATGGAAACCCCGGCCGGATGACGTCAAGTCCAATCCGATGGAAACCCCGCCACCCCAACTTTCTCCTCGCTTTTATCGGGCGTGGGGTCGGAGCTGCCGTTCGCGGGAAGCGGCCGCCTGCCGCACGCTGCTGCGTGCAGGGCTCACTGGCTCAGGGCGGGGGTGTGGGTGTGTGGCTCCGCTCCACATGCCCAGCGGCAGGGCAGCCGTCTGCCACCGCGCCAGGGGACCCGGCCTGGTGTTGTGGCAGGGCCGGGGCGCGCGCTTGTTCCGTTCCATCCCCGCGGATCGCGTTCCCTGCGTCGTCGTCGGCTCGTCTCCACCCCGACTCGACTCGGGCACTTGGCTCACGAGTGCCACCGCCCCTCGTACTTCAGGAGGACCAGTGTACGCAGCCGTATCCTGACCGGTGGGTGAATCAGTCGCGGTGAAAGCTCAAAAGCGTGCCGCCTCCGTGCTCCCTGTTTGGGATTACCATGGGACAAATGGACGACTCACGTCATGTTTAGCAGAAAACTCTAGTGATCGCAGCAGTGCCAGGTGCCTGGCTTAGCGAGAAACATGTTTAGATCTAACTGTAAGCAGTGGATGCCATCCCGGACCACGGACAGGGCCAAGCGAGGCAGCGAGCAGCTGTTCCCCCCGTGGTGCGTTACTTGCTGCGCTCTCGCTTCGACGGTCGGGGCAAGGGCCCCTTCTTGGCCCTGGGTCTGGCATTGGGGATTGGGCGCTGAGAGAAGAGCAAGAGAGTGCAACTGTGCGAGATGAGCCCACGGCTACAACGGGGCCAACCGGCCAGCTGCCGATCAAAGCTGGTGTACGTTCTACGTGAACAGTGGAAGTGCTTTGTTGGGTTGCGACTAGAGGCTAGCTTGTGCTAGCTGCGATGAGTTTAATGGCGACGCACCAAGGGTGACAGGACGGGGGAGACGCCGCTCTGCTTTTCCGGAAGCGAGACCGGGGCCGTGTTTCTTTCCTCCGGTAAAAAAATTTCAAAAGAATCTTGCATGCATGGAGTACTAAGGCCAGTCTCAGTGGGGTTTCATGGAAGTTTCATAGCATTAAATGTGCTGATGTGGCAGAGGAGAGAGTGAAGAGTTTCATGGGATGTGAGAGGAGTTTCATCACCATGAAACTCATCTGGCACGGTTTCATAGATTCTGGTCTTGGTAACCGTGTGATGAAATCCTGCACTGAGACTGGCCTAAATAAAGTATATTTGCAAAACCCATTTAGGAATGAGTGCAACTTTGCCCGACGAATCTAATGAGTCTAATTAATCTATTTTTTGCTACAGTGATGCTACATTAACCATTCTCTAATCGTGCGGTCAAAGGCCTCATTAGATAGGTCTCATGAAATAGTTTAATGTTATAAAATTAGTTTTATAAACTGATTTTATTTAATATCCTGACATGAAAAAATTTTCAAACACGGCACGGAGATGGCGGGGCTAGCAGTGGCAGCAGCGTTTTTTTTTTCTGATCGCTGTTGCTTGTAGCATCTTTCGTTTGTTTGTGGTAAACATTGTCCTTTCATGACCTAACTAGGCTCAAAAGATTCGTCTCGTCATGTACATCAAAACCATGCAATTAGTTTTTTATTTACCCGCGTTTAATGTTCCATGCATGAGGAGAGAGATTTGATGTGATAGGTGGATAGTGATGTTTGGAGAGAGAATTTTAAAAATTTTAATGATGGGATGGGGAACTAAACACAGCCAAGATTACGGGGAGGGGGGCTTTTGTACGCACTCTGAGCCGCGGGCCCTCTTGTCGGCTCGGCTTTCCGGCCTCGCCAAAGCGAGGCTGTTTGACTCACCTTTGCGCCGGTACCATCTCAGTACATCTAACACTGCGGACTGCCATTAGCAAATGTACTGCGACAGCAGAAACTCTGGTTTTAAATTTTAATCAGGAGACCGAAAATTGTCGACGACGGTAGCCGGCGAGACATTTTTTTGTGAGCGCTGCTGTCTGTGTCAAGTCGACACTAATGTGACATGACTTGCTTGAACCGAAAGGTGCTTAGAAAGCACCACAGTGGCTGAGAGGCGGCACATGGCTTTCCGTGCAGGTCAAGGCTCAAAAACTAATTAATGACGACGGGACCTGGCGGACGATTCGGCGGTCCCCTCCCCTAGCTCTCGATCAGATGCGATATCTCTGGTGCTACTCCGGTTGGTCCCGTCCAGTCCATACGGAAAACGTCACGCTAATCGCCCGTGCCCAAGACTAAGGCCGTGTTTAGTTGCATAAAGTTTCCAAAAAGCAACTCCCAAGTTCACTGTGAAAAAGAAAGATTTCCATTATATCAAAATGTCATAACATGCATGGAGTACTAAATGTAGATGAAATCAAAAACTAATTTCACAGTTTTGTTGTACTCTACGAAACGAACATTTTGAGCCTAATTAATTAATTTTTGGATAATTTTTCACACATACAAACGAAAATGCTACAGTAGCGTAATGATTACGAAGTGACATCCTACTCCCAAGTTCAACATCCCAATTCTAACATCTAAACGCCCCCTAACGGACGGACTTGCATTGCACAGTTGCACTTGCACCGCTCCGTTGGGCAGATGCAGAAGATTCCGTGGCCGTTGCTGCTGCCTGCCTCTCTCTCCCTGTAGCGTGCGTCTTTCATCGGATGCTCTCGGCCGCACGTACGCGCCGGCCGAAGGGGCAACGGGCAAAAGGCAAAAAAAACGAGCGGCAGGCGCCGGCGGGGACGGCCTGCCCATCCGGATCGCGCGGGCTGATGCGACCGGGCGAACGCGACGACCGAAGCGCGCGGCGCGCGGCACGGGCGCCCCGGCCGGCCAGGCGCCCAGGCCACCATGATTCGCCGTATGATTGCGCGGATGGGGCGTTGTTTAGATGTCGAATTTGGAGGTTGAATTTGAGAGTAAGATGTCACTTCGTAATTATTGCGACACTGTAGCATTTCGTTTGTATGTGTGAAAAATTGTCCAAAAATTGATTAATTAGGCTCAAAATGTTCGTCTCACAGAGTACAACAAAACTATGCAATTAGTGTTTGATTTCATCTACATTTAATACTCCATGCATGTTATGACATTTTGATATAATGGAAATCTTTCTTTTTCACAGTGAACTTGGGAGTATTCAAGGCGGGGCATTGCATTTGCACCCCCGCCGGCCGTACGAGAGCGACGCGTCCGGCCGGGAGCCCCGGGCGTGGGCACGGCCCGGGAGGAGGCAGGCGGCGTCCGGCCTTCATCAGGGCGACACGACCACGACGGCGGTAGAGCCAGTGGATCGCTTGCGTTGCGATCCGATGCTAATCGTGATCGCGCGGGCCGGGGTGGACGCCCACCACGTGACGCCGCGCGAAAACTTCCGCCCTGCACCCCGGCTCGCGTCGCTTTCCCTGCGCCCCCGGCCGGCTTGGCCTCGCGCTCCCGGCCAGATTAGCTTCCGGAGACCCACCCGCACCCGGTCACGCCGTGGTCGCGCAGGAGCTGGGCAGTTTACCAGATATCACCAACTTGCAACTTACCACGGATGAACGCGTACACGTTGCATCTTTTTGCATGTGTTGGCCCTGGAAAACCGTGTGTGAAACAACGAGGTGTACCACGCGAATGTGTTTGCCGTTTGTGATTAGCAAGCTGCTTTGTCTGGCCGGATAATGGGGATCCGTAAACAAAACTGGAACGGCGGATGTGTCCTTGTGGAAGATAGCAATGCCCATTTACTAATGCCGGGTCCATGTCGGATCGTGTGTGGGGAGCGCAGGATCTCGCTGCGAAAGTTGCGGCGAGGCCCTCCGG
>OAMR01000423.1:386289-398798 GCA_900205405.1 Echinochloa crus-galli
AACAAAACTGTGCAATTAGTTTTTGATTTCATCTACATTTAGTACTCCATGCATGTTATGACATTTTGATGTGATGGAGAATCATCTTTTTTGTAGTGAATTTGGGAGTGTCTTTTGATCTAAACAAGGCCTGGTTTCGCGTGCCCCGTCCCGTGTCGCGCCGCGCGTCTCCCTCCCCCTGGTCGGCCCGTGAGTGGGGGAGGCAACAGGCGTTCCGGCCGGCGAGCACCCGCTTGCGACACGCATACGCGCGCCGCGCTCGGCCGACCGGTACGGGAGGCTATCGGTACGGGAGTAGTAGTATGAATCTGTGAGCGTTTTATTATGGCCGAGTACGGGTTCCTTGGTCGTACACCACCAGAGTTGAGTACAGTGGTGGCGACTGGCGAGACATTTGTACGGGCGGGGGGAGTTCTTTGGGGCTTCACTTTTCATGATTTCGTGGCTAGTTTTGACGCTTTTGTGTCTGTTCTGTAAAAGGTAAAGACTGTATGATATGGCCACAGATATTTCGAGAACATTTTGCTCGAGGAAACAAAATATGTAGCCGTGTACGCTCTCTTCGTCCCGGAGTGCCAGTGACGATTTCTGGATGGATTCCGTGGCGAGAACACGTAGTACGAAGGAAACGATGGGAGTACGCAGCTTTCACGAGCGAGCGGAGAATCACGAATGGCAGCCTGATGAATGATAAAAGCGCCGCGTTGCGTTCAAGAGGAAAGGCCCAGCCTTTTACGAGTACGAGTTACAAGAGCCTACCCCCGCCCGGCGCCCGCTGTCCGTGACATGGAGACAAAGCACTTTTACGCGCAAGAAAAGACAGAGCTTCTTTACACCGCAAAGCACCTGCTGCGGCACTGCCCTTTTTAGTTTTTCCTCCCCCGTCATCACCATGCATGCCGAGGCTGAGGCGTGGAAATTTTTGGGGCAGCATCCTCGTCCTAGCGGAGCGGCCGAATCTTCGCCAGAGACGCGAAACAGTCAAACGAGCACGGACACACAGCGACTGCCACACCCACGCCACTGGGGCGGCACGGCGTCACGGTCGAAAAAAACCCGCAGTCCCTGGCGTGCGAATTCGCGTGGTCCGGAGGGCCTCGCCGCAACTTTCGCAGCGAGATCCTGCGATCCCCACACACGGTCCGACATGGACCCGGCATTAGTAAATGGGCATTGCTATCTTCCACAAGGACACATCCGCCGTTCCAGTTTTGTTTACGGATCCCCATTATCCGGCCAGACAAAGCAGCTTGCTAATCACAAACGGCAAACACATTCGCGTGGTACACCTCGTTGTTTCACACACGGTTTTCCAGGGCCAACACATGCAAAAAGATGCAACGTGTACGCGTTCATCCGTGGTAAGTTGCAAGTTGGTGATATCTGGTAAACTGCCCAGCTCCTGCGCGACCACGGCGTGACCGGGTGCGGGTGGGTCTCCGGAAGCTAATCTGGCCGGGAGCGCGAGGCCAAGCCGGCCGGGGGCGCAGGGAAAGCGACGCGAGCCGGGGTGCAGGGCGGAAGTTTTCGCGCGGCGTCACGTGGTGGGCGTCCACCCCGGCCCGCGCGATCACGATTAGCATCGGATCGCAACGCAAGCGATCCACTGGCTCTACCGCCGTCGTGGTCGTGTCGCCCTGATGAAGGCCGGACGCCGCCTGCCTCCTCCCGGGCCGTGCCCACGCCCGGGGCTCCCGGCCGGACGCGTCGCTCTCGTACGGCCGGCGGGGGTGCAAATGCAATGCCCCGCCTTGAATACCACCATAAATCCCACTGCCGGCTGCCGGGGGCAGGGAAAGATCTCGGAGCTAGCAGTCTGGGGAGTTAATAAGGCGGGTAATGAATGAATGGCTAGGCAAGGACCGCTCCGTCCGCTGCGCTTGCGCCTGCGCAGCAACAAAAGCACCGAAAGGTTGTCGAGACAACGTTACCACTTGTAGCAGAGCTAATCACTGCTTGCTGCCGTACTACAGTGTGCCGTAGCGTCCGTGTGTCGAGTGGTCAATTGATGGGGTGCGAAATCGAGACTGTAGGGGTGCTACACGAGTGTTTTGTTTGCCTGTCAAAAACTACAGTATTTTCCGGTGCATCCCATTAGCTGCACGTCGCAGTGAGCTTTATTACCGTCTGGTAAGCACCGACTACAGTGGCATGCATATGTTGTCGTTGCAAGGAAAAAATGATATAGCATTGAGATAATTATCATTTCCACGTATAAGCACTGCAAGCGATCCTTCTATACTACTGAAACAAATCATGATATTGATATGATATAGCCATATAGGACCCCCAGGCCCCTGAATGCATGACGAGCACCACATGCGTCTTTGCCCCGGTAGGCCCTTCCATGCATTGGCCCCAGCGGCTACCTATAAACGAAGCCACCATAATTTTCCCCTGAAAACCCCATCTATAGCTGGTACCACCGGTTGTACGACTCTACAGAATAAGCTGGTGTACCTGCTGATGATGGAGTTCACATGTGTATCGCGCGCGTATACTGATTTGGTTTGCAAACCGTCGACCAGAGGCTTTAGGCCCGGCATGTCCCTCCTCTTTGGATACTGGGTGGCCGAAAGACATGCATGGCAACCTAGGGCAATGAATAGACGAGAGATCGAACAGCAACACCTAGCTCTAGCTAGAGGGTGCTCGCTCTTGCATCCACGCTGCGCCATCAGTGGTGCTCTCTTTTGTGCTGTGATTCGTGACAAGGGCCCTGGCCAAACTTTTTCTCTTTAAATTTCACTATTCACCTATCACATCAAATATCTCTCCTCATGCATGGAACACTAAACGTAGGTAAATAAAAAACTAAATACATGGTTTTGATGTACACGACGAGACGAATCTTTCGAGCCTAGTTAGATCATGGTAGGACAACGATTACCACAAACAAACGAAAAGTGCTACAGTATCCGATGTAACATTTTCACTCAATTTCATTCTCTTTTGGAGAACTAAACATCGCCAAGGAAAAGGTATCCACCACAGATCGGCTAAGGACTATGGTCCCTAGGCTTCGATCATCTCTAAAAAACATCACTATTTTGATCAGTGGCGGGTAGTAACGGGGCAATGGTCGCTCGGCTATGAGCTATATATGTAGTGACCACCTAGCTTAGCTATCCACTGCGCGCCTACAAAGAGAAAGAGGTGGCGGCAGTTCTAAGGACTGACGCCCCCCAGTAGCACAAAGTGATGTGAAAATTGATTGATCGCTAGTTTACGCAAAAGGGGCATCTGTCTACCAAAGCGGAGGGGTAGCAAAGTAGTAGTAGCTCCGCGGAAAAGACGCTACTCCCGAGATATAAGCATTCGCTGGCTTATTTATAAATTTTTTAAATAAGACGAGCGATCAAACGTGATACGCAGAAGTCGAGAAATGCTTATATTTTAGAACGGAGTATATATCATTTCTTGGCTGCGATTCGTTGCAGGAGATTCACGAAATGCCTCTCTATTTGGTAGCGCTTCAAGATAAGGGCTCCTTTGAGAGCTAATGACCCGGCGGGGATCCCCGCGGCTTCCCCGGGAAAATCGCCCGACCTGTGTAGGCCGGGCGCCCTTTCCCGGGAAGTCCGCCCCGGGATCTCGGATGCCAAAGCAGCCCTAAAGGTTTTCCACTTGCAGGGGAAAAAACAAGGGGCGGATCGCAAGGACGATAACATACTAGATCGAAGCTTCAGTCGGAGCGAAAGAGGAATCGTGAGTGAGGGATATCATATATATGAATATACATGCTTGCATGAACTTTTGTAGGGATTATAAGCATTTCAGCTTTCTGGACGACCCACACAAAGAGTTAGGCACACACGTACAGGACGTACCAAAACTCTTTGTTTTCTAACCCGGGCCGGTCTCATGATTCTGATCCCCGGCTAAGGAAAGGCTGCATGCACTTTTAGCTTTAGAGGCGATGCTGGAGCGGGTGATAAAAGCCTCTCATTTGCATCCCCACTCTGCCCCTGGTAGTACATCAAAGCCAAAAGGAAGCGACGCAGCATCAAACAAGCCAGGTGACCACCTTTTGTAACGATGGATTAATTGCTGTGATTCTCTAATCTGTCTTCTCCTCCACACGCCACGTACGAGGACGTGCATCCTGTTGTGCCAGGACCAGACAGTCCCTAACTAACCCGGCTGATAACACTAGTGACGTTCAAACGAGGCTCAGAACCCAGAGCACGCATGCCCCGGGTATGCCGGGACATGTGTGCACAATCACGCAACCACTTCACGGACAAACATGAAGCGCAAACTGCCCAACAACTACGGTCTAGTACCTCTACTAGTAGGGAGTAGAGTACTAGAGACTAGCGAGAGTACTCCTCTACTGCATCAAGACGTAGTACGTACAGCAGCAGAGTTGCTGCTTCCGGGATTGGCAGTGCATCAAGCCCCAAACGCGCGATCACACCAACACCACGCAGGACCATGCTACACTCACCCGTCGATCGAGAGACGCGACCAGTAGCCGCTGGACCCGGCGAGCCCGCGCTCGAAAGGGGTCACAGGAGGTTGCCCGTTTAGGCCGGGGGGCGCCACGCGAGCGTTTATCGGGGATCACCCATCACTGGTCCGAGCGTCAGCTAGAGCTGGCACAGGCAGCCCGCCCGCCTGCGACGGGACGGGCAGGCGCAGCGCAGGGCAGCAGCAACTGGCCGGCAGATCTTGGCAGGGCGGCCGCCGGCTGGAGCGGGTGACCACTCCGCACTGCGGAAGATGTTGAATTTGGGAGGTTGAATTTGGGAGTAAGATGTCACTTCGTAATTATTGCGTCACTGTAGCATTTCGTTTGTATGTGTGAAAAATTGTTTTGTCCAAAAATTGATTAATTAGGCTCAAAATGTTCGTCTCGCAGAGTACAACAAAACTGTGCAATTAGTTTTTGATTTCATCTACTTTTAGTACTCCATGCATGTTATGACATTTTGATGTGATGGGGAATCTTCTTTTTGCATAGTGAATTTGAGAGTGCTCTTTTGGCATTTAAACAAGGCCTGCGCAAAAGTGAGATCGCGGGGAAGGAGAAGGACGCCCCGCCCCCGGAATTAAACAGTGTTCGCGTTCGTCATCACCAGTTATTTAAAGCGTCAAACGATCGGCGGCGGTGAAAAAAAACATGGTTCCACGTGAACCGACTTGATGACGGCTTGTGGATTTGTTTTCATCCACGGTCATGCAGCTCAGCGTTAGCAGCAGGTCCAGTCCAGGCATGCTGTTCTGTCTTTTGCTTCATATATCCAGGCGTTTATTTCCTTTATTTGATTTGATCTGGGTTAGGCAGTGTCAGGGAGAGTTTTATGGACAATAAATTAACTGTAATATCAGTATTTTTAATGATGTGGTACTTGTATTAATGAAGAGAGAGGTGAAATGAGTTTTATGGTGATGAAAATGTACATAATTACCTAGACAGCTTCTGTCTTGCATGTGACCTAGGAAACAACAATTGATGAAACACTTTAAGAGAGGTGTTTCATCATAGTTTCAAACACTTTTAAATTATGTGTCACTCTGGGTAATTGTTTCATGGAACTTTTATAGAGACTTACCTTTTTAATCTAAGTTTCTGAGTGATATGGCAGACCGGCAACGCCATGGCGGCGGCATACTTCTATTAAACACCTTGTTGGTGTCTTGTTCTGGCCGGGAGTTTTTAATTGTGGTTACTAACGCATAGAAAAATATTTGAATGCAGGAACAGCGGAATAGTAGATTAGGCCTTGTTTAGATGTTAGAATTGGGAGGGTTCCCGAAATTGGGAGCCAAATTTTAGTTTTTCAGAGTGCGTGCGCTACTATAGCATTTCGTTTGTATTTGTGAATAATTATCTAAACATTGATTAATTAGGCTCAAAATGTTCGTCTCGCATAGTACAACATAACTGTACAATTAGTTTTTGCTTTCATCTATATTTAGTATTCCATGCATGTTATGACATTTTGATGTGATGGGGAATCTTCTTTTTGCATAGTAAATTTGGGAGTAGAATTTGACATCTAAACAAGGCCTTAATCATATGGGAGGATACATGGCTCTAGGCCTCTTTTACAGAACGGCACGAGGGCTAGCTTTGTCCGCACAAACGAAAACTTTGCAGTCTAGCTAAGCTAGGTTAAACTTTTTTCAGAAGTGCTCTAGGCAATCAGATAGGGAAGCTAGCCCTCTACTTGTACGCTTAACACCATGGGAATTAGTGTCAGCAGCATGCTTGAGCGTTTTTCCTTTTCAGCTGAACCTTTTGTTTGGTAGCATCTTGCTTTCACTTCCTTTCCACTATTGGCCTACCACACTTCACTTTCCCGGCTTATAAGGATCAGCTAGTAATCAAATGCTCCTCCTCTAGTGTGAGCATTCCTGCAAATACAACCCGGTGCTGTCGCCATTTATCTTCACTCAGTACTACTGTAAAATCCACTTGTTTCCTCGCAGTTTCGGTGTTGATTGCAATTCACAAACAATGTGCTCAAACAGCTAGATTCAGACAGTATTTCCACAGCGGCACACTGTTGATGGCCGAACTAAGAAAGCTAGACCAGTCTCTGGGGTTTCATAAAAAATTTCATAACATTAAAGTTTTAATATGAGATGACAAATGTAACAGAGAGTAGATAATGTAGAGTTTCATATCATATGAGAGGAATTTCATCCCATAAAACCCATGTGACATCTAATTTTTAATCTACCTAACTGCGCACCTAGCTCAATTGGCCAGGGGAGAAGTTATTGTTCATTCTAACCATATACTACGTTCAATCCTCTATAATTAATTTGGATGTTTATTTTCTTCTTTTAATAAAAAACTGCCTTGCCTTACCTTTTTTTTCTCTGATGGCTGAAAGTAGTTAGTACAGATATTCCAATAATCTCCGGAATCTTGCTTGACTGCAAAAGGCATGATTGGTGCCTGGAAGTGTTGTAATAATCACTGCGTTCCTTTTGGTTTTGTTCTAAGGGAGCGGGGCACGATCGACACCCGTCCGACCAAGCGGCGCCTGTAAGATTCTGTCGCGAACGGCGTTGCACAAAAGAGAGATCAGCAGTGCAAATTCTGGCAGGGCCACGTGAGACATCAGAGACCATCTTTTGCTAATCTGGTATGGATGGGACGTGCCTTTGATTTAGACAGGTTTGCTTTGCAGATACGGTGAACCAATAATGGACAATGCCGCAATAAATCGTGCTCACTCCTGCTCGTCAAAAGGTGCGCTGTCCATAGATATACACACCAAAAGGCCAGTACACCTGGAATACCTATTTTTAGACGCAAGCATTAGAGCAACTCCAACGGCCTAGCCATTCACTTAGCTAAATTTGAAGGTTTTTCAACTCTCTAAAAAAATAGAGAGCCTCTTAAATGACGGGGAAACCAACAGACTCTGTAAAATTGAGCTCTCTAAGTGTGGGCCCCACGTGTCATGCTTATCTGCTCTTCTCCCCCATCTCCCGTTCCTCTCCCCCAACTCCCGTACATCTAATTTCCAAAAAAAAAACTCACGTACATCTCCGACGCCGCCCGCAGCCCCGGCCCCGCCGTCGTCCGCGCCAGCGCCCTAGCCGCATCCGGCGCCACGCCGCTCCTCACCGAGCCACCGACCCACCGCGCCTTGAGGTCCTCGGGTGCCCTGGCGGTGGCCATTGGCAGCGACAACGACGGCGCGGCGGCCCTCAGCAACGGCAACGGCGGCGCGGTGGCCATCGGCAACGGCAACGACAACGACGGCGCGTCGGGTCCAGCCGTCCAGTCATGGCTGCGCGCGCGGCCGCACCAGCGGACCTCCTTGTCGTCGGCGCCGATGCCGTTGTCGTTGGAGGGGAGGTACTGGCGCCCAGGTGCTCGCTGGGCTCACCCCTCGGTCGGCGGCGCTGGATCCCTCCTCACTGCTCATCTGCTCGTCGTGTTCTACCACGGCGGCGCGTAGTGGGCCTCCCCACCGGGCGGGACTGCGGGAAGGCGGGCGCGATGGGCGATGGCGAGTCGCTGCGGCTCGGGAAAGATTCCGAGCGGCGGGGTACGTATGCCGAGTGAGATGCCGAGCGGACCAAGAAAGCGAGGCTGTTGGATCGGTATTTTGGGGTAGTTTTCTTTTTTATACCGAGTCAAGATGATTTACAGAGGCTGTTGGAGTTGCTCTTACTCGATCTTTTTTGGAGATGATCTATAATTGTGCATTTGTGCAACGTTTTTATTTTTTTAAGGAACAATATACGCGAACACAACCGAAGTGGTGTTTCTGCTATCCTGAATTTCTGGTTCCTGAAACTCTGAAAGCCCAAACACTGGGATTGAAGGCCCAATGGGCCCACGAATCATGTTACAGTCTAATAGGCCCAAAAACTAGAGCCACTTCCTCCATTTCTCATTTCTTTTTTTATAGCAATTCAGCAGGATTAAGTACCCGTATCATGATAGAATCGAGTAATCGACAGAGCTCCAGAACTTTTTTTTTCTTGATACTTACAGAGCTCCATAACTTAAAAGTTATATTTTGGAATCTATACGATACGTTCATGACGTTCTTTTGGTCTTTTGGAATCTATATACGATACGTTTTTTTAGCATCATCTATATATACGATATGTTCATGACGACGAGAAGAGTATATAATTCGTGACTCCAAAACTTGTTGACCTCTCCAAAGAAAGATTTCAACGTTGCCCCATGACTTGATTAAAGACAAAAGGTGGAAGTCCAGGTCCTGTACAGCTCAGATGAGAAGAGAAAAAGGCTTTCTGCACCGATCAAGGCCCAACAGTCCAGCTCATCTCTCGGGATACAACGCGTAAAGCCCATTAGGCGGCCGCGTGCCCACTGCCCAGCCTGGGCAGCCCAGCGTCATTCCAACGCAGCGGGAACCGACTCATCCATCTCTCCCCCGAAGTCCGAACCCCAACCGGCCAAGCGCGTCGCTTCATTGGCTTTGCTTGACCTCGAGGGCAATCGATCCCCCGGATTCCCTTTGAGTCCTTTCCCTCTTCCCATTTTTTGAAAGCAGAAAAAACAGACTCACGGGACCTTTGCTGCCGCCGGCGAAACACGCGATGCTGCAGATGCTCGGCCTCCGCGGGGGCGCCGGCGGAGGGGGCCCCAGCGCCGGCGACGCGGCCCCCGCCCGGAACGTCGATGGCGGCGCGGCGGCGGGCCCCGCGCGGCCGCTCCGGCTGGTGTACTGCGACGAGAAGGGCAACTTCGTGATGGACCCCGAGGCGGTGGCGGCGCTGCAGCTCGTCAAGGGCCCCATCGGCGTTGTCTCCGTCTGCGGCCGCGCGCGGCAGGGCAAGAGCTTCGTGCTCAACCAGGTACGCGCGCGACAGGGCGAACCTAGGTTTTGGGGAAAGCTTAGGTCTGGCCATCGGTGATTTACGGCTAGGGTTTTGGCGTTGTTTTGTGAGATACCGCCTGCTGATATATTTGGTCCTCCATTGGGGAGCTGGGAGTTTATACGTGATAAATTTAGCAACTCGACTTATAGGGTTTAGGTAACCAGGGTTTATTTTCTGATCGAGCTTTTGCCAACAATTTGGAATTATGACGCGAGTTCACAATGTTCAACTCAAGCATAATTATTTTGGAATTCGACATGTGTCCAGCTTTCAAGAGGAGAAAGGGTATTCAAAGTGTGGATTAAGCAATATGGGTGGCTTAATTCTGAAAATGTTAAGGGTGAAAAGTTGCATGTTCATGCGTTAGGTGTGTGGTGTTTGCTAGTAAAATCAGTGTTTGGAATGAGATTTATCATGTAAGCTACATGCTGGACATCACCTTACACAACTGTGCTACAATCTGGTATTAGAATGCCACATACAGGTGAGATGGGATTGTATACCTCTTTGGTAGAGATGGGATTGTATACCTCTTTGGTAGCAGCTTACATTGGGTTTCAGCTCTAGCCTACCCCAAGTTGCTTGGGCCTAAAAGGCTTTGTTGTTGTTGTATGCCTCATTAGCACTTTCTTTTGTTAGTGTCGTACAAACGTGAAGTCTTTAAATGTCTTGATGTATGAGAAACATTAAGGAATTCCCAATTGTGAGATTCTGTTGATAGATGAAATCTCTATTAATTCTAGATATTCTATCGAGGTTCCAGATTCTAGATTCTTCTATTTCCTATTGTTCTCTTTCTACATGATTTTAATGTGTGCACGACTGAACGTTAAGCTTTTCTATTTGCATTTGCATTTGCATTTGCATCCATGAGATCAAATTTGGAAGGTAGGAGTAAATTGAGATGGTGCATCACTCTTATGAGTCACTGGGTACCCAGTTTTAGTATTGATCGATTGATATTCTTTTATTACGCAGCATTTTTGTTTGATTCTCTGCATCAGATGATAAGATTTGGCCTCTTGTGTAGCTTCTTGGGCGAAGCAGTGGTTTTCAAGTAGCTTCAACACATCGACCTTGCACAAAGGGACTTTGGATGTGGAGTGCACCTTTGAAGAGAACTGGTTTGGATGGAACTGAATACAGTATCACGTTTGACCGTTTGTCTTATTTAAAAATTTTTATATAAATATAGTCAAATTTAAGGCATTTTTAAAGATTTTTTATTAATAAAGTAAGCCACCACGAAAAACATGATAATTTACACGGCATTTTGAATAGATATAGTGGTTAAATTTAAAGTAAAAAAGTACGTGCAGGCTAAAGATATATTATTGGATTTTTCCCTACTCAGTTTGGTTGGCTATTCAGTAGGTAGTAGCTAATAAACCATGACAACGCGTACGTTGTTTATATACGCATGATGATTAATATCAAATTATTAATGGCGAGCATGCAGTAACTGACATTCTGTGACCCGACCACCATCAAAGGGCAATGGTAACCTAAAATCTATTTTCGAGATATCCCAACACTCTTGGATTACCAGTGCATAACCTGGCCTACAGGGCCATGTCGTCACATATTATCAATAAACAAAATTTTTTAACTCTCAAATTAAACATCTCAACTAGGAAGGATTCCAAACTTTGAACTTACATTTCTAAGCTTATTATACTGTCTGTCTAACAATGGGGTGTGACGTGGCCCCACTTTTGCGGTAAGAATGTAAAGATGACAATATTGTGCAAACACTATCAATCTATACTATCTATGCTATCCGGTTCTTTTGAAAAAAAATCTCAACTAAATAATTTCTACCCACCCCTGTTAAAAAGAACATCAGCATTGAAAGGATTGTTTGGCTCATTATTTTCATCACCAATAGACAAAATCAATGTTTCCTCCTCAACTGTAATGTGTTCAGTTAGATGGGAATCATTCTGTTCGCCAGAGTAGCTCTTCTCATGGGCCAAAACCATAGGAGACGGTTGAATCAGTTGTAAACAGCTGGCCATATTCTGAAGATCCTGTACATCAAATGATGCAATTGTACTTGAGTCTGAGGAGCACCATGCTTGTTGCACTCTTGGGTCAACTTCTTCACAAGATCCTCTGACAAGGCTCCGATTTTGTTCAAGTAGACCATCTTGCTCATTATCTCGCACGCCATGTTCTTCTCAACATCAGTGCTACCAGATTCTTTCACCAAGTTCCATAATTGAATAAACTCGGCCTGCTCACCGGCAATTCGTTTTGGTACATTCAGCAAGCACTCTTGTAGTACTCTACTGTGCTTCTCCTCAACATGGGAAGAGAACATGTCGGAAGTAGGATACACATTCTTGCACTGAGGACAAATCCAATATTGCCACCTTCTGGTGTCCTTGTAGAACTGTAAGGCTGCTTGAAGTGAATCCATTATGTGGGGCTCCGCTCTGCCCAAATACGCAAACATATCCGACATTCTGACTTTGAGGAAGTTCTTTCTCTCCAGTTCAGTCATGCCACTCCAGAACTGGCGCACGGCTTCAACATTCCTTGGTAAGGTCGATACTTTAGCCAGAAGTCCCCGCAGCTGGTCCTTGGCGATAGCAACCCGCAGCAGCTGTGCCGGGACGCTGTTGTCCCATGGTTCAGGAGGAGGCGACACTGCGTGCAGCGCAGGATCGCATGGGTTCGAGACGGAGAGGGCGCGCCTGCACTCGTCCGCCGCCAGCCCAAACTCCTTCATCTCGGCGTGCAGGGTGGCGAGGGAGAACGAGATGCCGAGGCATCCGGGCTGGAGCTCCGAGGCGCGGCGAAGGTGCTTCAACGCTCGAATTGGGTGCCCGCCCTCCGCTTGCACGCGGCCGGCTATGTGGTTAGCAAGCGGCGAACTGTGGTATTTGTTGCAGGCGATGACGTTGGCGTCGCGGCCCGCCCTCACCGTCTTCTTTTCGAGCAACAGTAGACTAGCGATATCCTCGTCGAAGCCGGGGTCGTGGTCGCCGTCGCCCCAGGTTCGATTGGTCGGCCGCGGCTGCCCGCCTCCACTGCCCCGGTTCTTGGCCTGCTGCCGCGGCTTGTTCTTGACTGCCGACGCTCCAACAGGCTGGCTCTGGGGCGGCTGCGGTTGCGGCGCCCGCGTCGGCGGCTGCGGCTGCGGCGACGGAGGCGGCGGATGCTGCGGCGCCGGC
>OAMR01000423.1:409930-431793 GCA_900205405.1 Echinochloa crus-galli
TTTCTCTCTTTTATGTTGTTTTTGGGCAAGCTTGTGTGTACACAAGAAACACACGAGCAAATTAAAGCTAGCAGGGGAGGATCATACAGTAGGTAGATGATGTGGCACGTTGCTTGGTCCTCACGTATAGGCACCGCAAATTCTTCCGTATACGTGAGAAGGAAACCAGGGCCGGCCGGCGCCCGGTGAAACAAAGCATGTAACTTAGTTTAAACTCTGTTTTGTGTGTTTTAGCCAATGATGCAGTTCATTTTTAGCATGCATCATTGGCAAGCACTTGTATCGGTTTGCCCTTTGCAGTTAGGAGTTGTGTTTGAAAAGCTCACCATTTCGTATGTGGTGCTGTAACATGTAGGTGAGACTGAACTGATTGAATCTCCGGAACAACATAAGTTTTTTTCTTCCCTTCCGTATCTGTTAATGATTTGAGTATTCGAGTACTATGATGGAACAACAGCATGTGATGCTACACATATGAAAATAGGAATGTTCAACAAAAATATTTTAATAATTTCATAAATGGACGTCAAGTTAGAGTGCAAAGAACATTGGTACTTCTCTACAGTCCCAGTATAATATCTTCACTTGAGCTGTAGTTCTTCAGGCCAGGGGCAATGCCCTGATGACATGACCTGCTCCTAAATCCCTATCTCTTGTCCGGAATTCTTGAATCAAGGGCCAAAGCTAGCCCTTGCCGCATGCACTGCGAAGTTAGGCATGAAGTGAGGAGCAGCCGGTGCAGGAGGTGCCCTGTTATTTGGTACCCCCTGGCCGTACCCTATCATTGCCCCTGGATTGTAGAACTGATCAACACCACCGTTCGCCTAGGAACGCACAAATAAGAAAGTGCAAGAGAGGGAGGATGCTTTGAGGGCAGAACTTGCTAACCAACTATCTGAGAAGGTTATCTCTTCTCTCATTGTTATGGTGCATTCAATGTTATTTTTGTCCAAGTTGTATATTGGCCTGGTTGCTCAATTTTTGCTTGTTATGTGTAACAGGAAGAGGAAATTTCAAGATTAACTGCTAAAGTTAGCCAAACTGAAATTCATGCTACGAGTTTGATCTCAAGGCTTCAGGTTTGTCTGTCTTGTCCTCCCCCTCTCTCCCTCTCCCACCCTGTCGACATAATCTTATGTTGCCAATGATCAAAATTCAGGCCACTGAAGCAAAGTTGAAGAACCATGAGTCAGATTCCCTGGCTTTGAAGGAAGAGATCAGATCGTTGACTGATAACCTGGAGTCTATTAGAAGTGAAGTTTTGTCACGTGAAAAGGAAGTGAAGATCCTGGAACAAGAAAAGAACCATCTTCAGGAGAAGTATCTGGCAGAGTGCAAAAAATTTGATGAGACGGACATTAGATGCAAGGAAGCTGAAAGGGAGGCCAGACGAGCAACAGAATTGGCTGATGCAGCTCGCGCAGAAGCTGCTGCTGCCCAAAAGGATAAGGGTGAAGCTCAGCGGCTTGCAATGGAGAGACTTGCACTGATAGAAAGAATGGAGCGACAGGTTGAGGCTCTAGAAAGAGACAAGGCTAAGATGGTGGAAGAGATTGAGGGACTGCATCAGTCAGAGAAGGATGCCGTGTCAAAGGTTGCGTTGCTTGAAAAAAGTGTTGATGAGAGGGAAAAAGAAATTGATGAGATGTTGAAACGGAATAACCAGCAAAGATCCAGCACTGTCCAGGTGCTTGAGAGCCTCCTGGCAACAGAGCGTGAAGCTTGCGCCGAAGCCAATAAGAGGGCTGAGGCCTTGTCATTGCAGTTACAAGCAACTCAAGGCAAACTGGACATGCTTCAACAAGAGCTGACATCAGTTCAGCTCAATGAAACTGCGCTTGATAGCAAGCTTAAGACTTCTGCGAGGCGCTTAAGGGGTGAAGCTACAGAGTCTGTTCATGATATGGACATCGACGATGACAGCAATGGGAGGCGTAGGAAACGATCAAAAAGCACAACAAGCCCGTTCAAGAACAATCACACAGAGGACGGTGGATCCGTATTTATTGGTGAAGATACTTACACCGGGAGCCAGCAAGGGACAGAGACCGAAGACTATACCAAATTCACCATGCAGAAACTGAAGCAGGAGCTGACCAAGCAAGGGTTTGGTGCTCAACTGCTCCAGTTGAGGAATCCCAACAAGAAGGAACTTGTTGCCTTATATGAAAAGCATGTTGTCGGCAAGTAGCCATTACTCGGCTATACTACTCTTTAATCTTTATGTTGGTGTTTAGACTATCCTGTAGCGTTGAATGTTATTGACACGATTAAGATGGAAGTGAAACAAAGCATGTAACTTAGTTTAAACTCTGTTTTGTGTGTTTTAGCCAATGATGCAGTTCATTTTTAGCATGCATCATTGGCAAGCACTTGTATCGGTTTGCCCTTTGCAGTTAGGAGTTGTGTTTGAAAAGCTCACCATTTCGTATGTGGTGCTGTAACATGTAGGTGAGACTGAACTGATTGAATCTCCGGAACAACATAAGTTTTTTTCTTCCCTTCCGTATCTGTTAATGATTTGAGTATTCGAGTACTATGATGGAACAACAGCATGTGATGCTACACATATGAAAATAGGAATGTTCAACAAAAATATTTTAATAATTTCATAAATGGACGTCAAGTTAGAGTGCAAAGAACATTGGTACTTCTCTACAGTCCCAGTATAATATCTTCCCTTGAGCTGTAGTTCTTCAGGCCAGGGGCAATGCCCTGATGACATGACCTGCTCCTAAATCCCTATCTCTTGTCCGGAATTCTTGAATCAAGGGCCAAAGCTAGCCCTTGCCGCATGCACTGCGAAGTTAGGCATGAAGTGAGGAGCAGCCGGTGCAGGAGGTGCCCTGTTATTTGGTACCCCCTGGCCGTACCCTATCATTGCCCCTGGATTGTAGAACTGATCAACACCACCGTTCGCCTCCCTGAGAAAGCTAACACCCTGGTGATGGCCGGCGGCAAGTGCGTCGTTGCTCGCCACGGCGGCGGGGACGGCGCCCTCCTTGGCGGCGGCCGTGGAGCCGCACTGCCTGGGCTGCGTCTGGAAGAAGACCTTGGAGACGACGAGCTCGCCGTCGCGCTCCTCCTCGTCGGAGCCGAGGTGGTACTGGTGCATCACCCAGTTGGTCTTCTCGGGCTTGCGCTGCTTGCCGTAGTTGGTGTAGAGCACCAGTATCTTCTTGTACCCGCGGGGCCTGCCGCCGGCCAGCACCGGCCGCGTCTTGCCCGTCTTGTGCCACCGCGTCTCCCCGCCGGAGCCGCCGTCGTCCCCGTCGCCGCTGTGCACCTTCCGGCGCTTCCTCGTGCCCGTCGTGTACGCCTTGGACGGCCGGTGGAAGAAGTGCCGGACCAGCCCGTCCTTGCTCACACCTGAAACAACACAGAATTCACGGAACCGATACACAGATGATCTCGCGTATCCGGCCTCACACGTACAGACATCACACATGCTGACATGCATCGATCGGCATGTACCGGGGAGCCTCTCGGGGTGTGTGTAGCAGATGCCGTTCTCGCCCTCGATGGTGGGGATGAACTCGTCGACGAGGGGGTGGAGCTTCCGGGACTCCGGCCTCGCCTTGCCATCCAAGTGCTCCAGCAGCTCCTGGTCCGTCGGATCGAACTTCACGCCGGCCGGCAGGCCCGGCAAGTCCTGGATCGTGGTGGTCTCCTGCACAAAAATGGAATGGTGTGGGTCGTCATCCCTGTCATCAGCCACATGGCCACTATGGTTGTGTGTGACTTATCTTGCATGTATGTTTTCATTCGTCACAAAAAGAAGATAGAGCTTTGCGTGCACTGTTAAGTTTCAAACACAACATGCATATACACACGTACGGTACATAGGAAGAACTCAGACGACAAACATAGGTCCCCTGATCTCTCTGAGTAAATCTTGATCATCACCATGCTAAAGCATATCCACGAGCATCACTGCATGGGCACGCGTGTGTACCTGTTCATACTGCGCGCGGTGGCCGCACGACGGGCACATCTTGACGAGGACGGCGAGCGACGACGCCGCCGCCTTCTTGCCCGCGGCGGCCACGGCGGCGGCCGGGGACAGGCTGCTCTCCACGGCGGCGCGCACGTCGTTAAAACCATTGCACCACGTCATCCTCGCGAGACGAAACCGGCGATGATATCGACGCGACCAAGCTGGGATCTATAGGGCCGGTGTGCGTGCCTCTCTACTACAACGCCTCCATGACCTGCGGCAAAAAGCTCAACACCACCACAGCTCTCTCGGCTGAAGAGGAATATAATGTGTGCAGGGTTAAAAGAAGACGACGAGGGCTAGCATAGGCTGGGCTCTAGAGAGGTAGCTAGCTAGTAGAGGTGGTGGAGAGAGAGAGACGACAGGGATCTATCGGAAGAGGGAGCAACAAACAAAGGGGGTTGGTCAAGGAAAGAGAACCGAGGCCCGGCCGGGGGAGAGAAAAGGAGGAATCCGCTGCTAGCTAGCTTGTCCCTGTTAAAAGCTACCTGCGATCACACACCACCGTACACTGGCCTCGGCTCAGTGACTTCTCCATCCCCAGCCGGTACAAACAGTGTACCACATGTATCCACATCGCGCATGCAAATTAAACCAACCACTTTTCGATCCATCTCGATCCGTGGTTTTCCCATGACGACACGATCTAGAGATCATCTACCCATAGAGATCGAGCTCGAGGCACACTAGCATCGATCGGTCAGCACTACAAAGCAATAGCTGATAGGCTAGCTGGGAGAAGTCACGGAGGATGAGCCGCGATCGTCGAGAGACGATGATGAGTAGCCTACTCCTACTAGCTTCGCTTCGTTTTCCTCTTCTTTTATGTTGTTTTGGGGCAACTTGTGTGTACACAAGAAACACACGAGCAAATTAAAGCTAGTAGGGGAGGATCGTCGTACGTCTCATACAGTAGGTAGATGATGGCACGTTGCTTGGTCCTCACGTATAGGCACCGCAAATTCTTCCGTATACGTGAGAAGGAAACCAGGGCCGGCCGGCGCCCGGATTCTCTGCGCCGGGCCCCAGCCCCCAGCCCTCCCAGCAGCTCTCTCCCTGCTCGCGTGCGGCCCCCATGGTGGCATGGCCCCGGCGATCTAGTTGCTACTGACCAATTAATCCATGCGGGCCGGGTCATCTGATCAATTCGTTGAAGCTTTGTCTTCATTTTTTTTCTCAGAGAAGTTAATCAGCAAATACGCACGCATGGTTGTTCCATGCATTTGGCAATATGAGAATTGATCGGATTCGCAGGACGTTGTTGAGCAATCGTGAATGCGATCGAAGTTTTTTCGCAGGAAGTCCTGAAAAAATGTGCAATCGTGAATGCGATCGAAGTTGTTGAGCCTCGTACTTTCGCCGCCCGTGCTGAGAGCAGCTGCGGCACGCCATGATATATTCTCTTCTTCTCTGTACTGGCCGGTGACCGGTCACTACGGGAAACCCGAGGTTTGCCGAGTGCCTGGGGCACTCGGCAAACCCCAAAAAACACTCGGCAAAGAGCATGGTTGCCGTGTGTAAAAATAATTCTCTCAGCAAAGAATTGAGTTTTTTTGTTTTTGAAGCGCAAGTGATTCAAATAATAAAATATAAGAAGTAAAAAAATTATATGCATGTTGTTTGCCGAGTGTCAAAATAATACACTCGGCAAAGAGGCTCTTTGCCGAGTGTCAAAGGAAAAACACTCGGCAAAGAGCATGGTTGCCGTGTGTAAAAATAATTCTCTCAGCAAAGAATTGAGTTTTTTTGTTTTTGAAGCGCAAGTGATTCAAATAATAAAATATAAGAAGTAAAAAAATTATATGCATGTTGTTTGCCGAGTGTCAAAATAATACACTCGGCAAAGAGGCTCTTTGCCGAGTGTCAAAGGAAAAACACTCGGCAAAGAGCATGGTTGCCGTGTGTAAAAATAATTCTCTCAGCAAAGAATTGAGTTTTTTTGTTTTTGAAGCGCAAGTGATTCAAATAATAAAATATAAGAAGTAAAAAAATTATATGCATGTTGTTTGCCGAGTGTCAAAATAATACACTCGGCAAAGAGGCTCTTTGCCGAGTGTCAAAGGAAAAACACTCGGCAAAGAGCATGGTTGCCGTGTGTAAAAATAATTCTCTCAGCAAAGAATTGAGTTTTTTTGTTTTTGAAGCGCAAGTGATTCAAATAATAAAATATAAGAAGTAAAAAAATTATATGCATGTTGTTTGCCGAGTGTCAAAATAATACACTCGGCAAAGAGGCTCTTTGCCGAGTGTCAAAGGAAAAACACTCGGCAAAGAGCATGGTTGCCGTGTGTAAAAATAATTCTCTCAGCAAAGAATTGAGTTTTTTTGTTTTTGAAGCGCAAGTGATTCAAATAATAAAATATAAGAAGTAAAAAAATTATATGCATGTTGTTTGCCGAGTGTCAAAATAATACACTCGGCAAAGAGGCTCTTTGCCGAGTGTCAAAGGAAAAACACTCGGCAAAGAGCATGGTTGCCGTGTGTAAAAATAATTCTCTCAGCAAAGAATTGAGTTTTTTTGTTTTTGAAGCGCAAGTGATTCAAATAATAAAATATAAGAAGTAAAAAAATTATATGCATGTTGTTTGCCGAGTGTCAAAATAATACACTCGGCAAAGAGGCTCTTTGCCGAGTGTCAAAGGAAAAACACTCGGCAAAGAGCATGGTTGCCGTGTGTAAAAATAATTCTCTCAGCAAAGAATTGAGTTTTTTTGTTTTTGAAGCGCAAGTGATTCAAATAATAAAATATAAGAAGTAAAAAAATTATATGCATGTTGTTTGCCGAGTGTCAAAATAATACACTCGGCAAAGAGGCTCTTTGCCGAGTGTCAAAGGAAAAACACTCGGCAAAGAGCATGGTTGCCGTGTGTAAAAATAATTCTCTCAGCAAAGAATTGAGTTTTTTTGTTTTTGAAGCGCAAGTGATTCAAATAATAAAATATAAGAAGTAAAAAAATTATATGCATGTTGTTTGCCGAGTGTCAAAATAATACACTCGGCAAAGAAGCTCTTTGCCGAGGGTATTATTTTGACACTCGGCAAACAACATGCATATAATTTTTTTACTTCTTATATTTTATTATTTGAATCACTTGCGCTTCAAAAACAAAAAAACTCAATTCTTTGCCGAGTGTATTATTTTGACACTCGGTAAACATGCTCTTTGCCGAGTGTTTTTTGTTTGCCGAGTGTCAAAATAATATACTCGGCAAAGAGCTTGTTCGCCGAGTGTCCGAAAAAATACACTCGGCAAAGAGCTAGACACTCGGCATATACGGGGTTTCCCGTAGTGGGTGAGGCCGTGCAGTGCATCATGCATGCATGCAATGCAAAGGTGCTGTAGTTGATCGGATGAATAATATCCAAATCTGGAACCTGGTTGGTTGGCTAGAGTATTGCCAATTCTCCGATCCACCAATGCATGGAATTGAACCACTGGCTCTGGAAGACGCAACCACACATAACGAACGTACACACGTGTGGAATTATGGAGCAAGCTCTAGAGGCACCTATAGATTGGTTTTGGTGCATACGGAACGGGTATATATGCTATTGAAACTCATTGTTTGGACCTGGAACAAATGCCCGGCCCAGTGTAGCGTTTTTCTGTGCAGTGAACGAAGTGGAGGCACAATTTCTTACTTATCGATCAGGGGCCCAATATTTTTCAAGAAAACCTGGAGAGTAATGTAATAATGCATAAATTAAAAACTATGTCTGACAAGTGACAAACCCGTTCAGGATTTCAGGCTACAGTCCGTATTTACATGCAAATTAACCTGCTCGCCAGAACTCTTATATATGTTTGATATGGTTTCAGGACTTCAGGCTATATTTACATATGCAAACCTGCTCGTTCTCAAGAGACGGCGACCTTTAATTTGTGCCCACCAGCTGACCAGCACGAGGCCGGTCGTGAGACACAAGGATAGTTTGCGATGACGACGTCATGCGTTCGTGCTGCAGAGGAGGAACCGGAGAGAGAGCAGGTGGAGTGGAGGCGGGGCAACCCGACGGATTCGCAGGACGTTCCACCGCGCGCGCGCACAGCGGGTCGGCGCGGGAGAGGGAGGCAGCTGCTGGGAGCTTCAGATACGAGGTCGCCGTGGAGTGTCTTGCAAGGCAGACGATGCTAGCCTCACCCCCACAAAAGAAAACGCCAGGCGAGCTGCGTGCGTCGATTAATGCATTATATAATGTGCAGTATGTTGCATTCAGATTAGGGATAATTATATACTTCTATATGCAAATCAGTAAAGTCCTCTAGATATTTAGCACTACCCCCATCAGCGTCAGGGGCTCTGTCCGGCATGTATTCCGGGTTAATTTGTTGCATTTTGTTGCAATCTTTTTTTTTCCTTGTTTTTTTCACTCCATCATATTCCAAATAACTTAGTATCTAATACGGCTAATGCACATTTCTCCTTTATCAAATCTTAGGGACATGGTCCAGTAATGAAGGTAGTATTTTATCATGGTGTTGGATCATCCCAAATTTCTAATGATTTATTTTTTTGTTGATAGAGACAAAGCTTAATTTCATATTACCAATATACTAATTGAGGCTGCTTTTGGTGCCTCTAAGTTAATCCTCACGAAACGTAAAAGAAAAAAGATATAAACTCAAGAAATTCTATAAAAACATAAATATCCATCCATCGACCCAATAGGCATAATCGCCATTGGATTCATTATGTTTTCTTAAAAAAATGCATACCACTGCCATTATAAAAATTGTTTAAAGTAACTTATAAATCTACATATAAATTACCCACCTTCATCACCATGATTTTTTTTTGTTTATAGAGACAAAGCTTAATTTCATAGCCGGTGGTGAGGGGAGCGGAGGTCCGTTCTTTTAGTAGATCGAGTCCTTTTAGGTCTAGGTTTGAGGTCTAGGGTTTGCTCGCCGCCGATGCTCGGCGGTGGAGTTAGGTTTTGCCGGAGGAGCATGACTCATCTACGGCTTAGTTTTCTTGGCGGCGCCGGCGATGCGGAAGCGACGACGTTGCAAGGAATAATTTCTCCCAGCTTCTTCCGTTCTCCGATGGCGATCTACTCCGACGTTAACGGAGAGGCTGGGGAGATCTGTCTAGGAGTCGAGGGCTGGCGTATCGTCGTCTCCTTCAGATGATGATGGTGCTGACCCTGTTAATCTCGAGGAAGATGATCTTTGGTGAAAATCTGAGTTTTGCTCGGGTTGCCGGCGGTGGAATCGAAGGATGCGTCGTGGGTACTGGAGTTGGCCGATGCGCCTGGGAGGCAGTGTACTCGGCTGATTCGCCTAGAAGTAAGCCCTCCTCTGCGGCCTCCACCTTGTGGAGATTGGCTTTGGTGCCCGACGACGATTGGGAAGCGGCTTCGGCGGCGGTGACGAACAGATCTCCGAAGGCTTCGAGGAAGATGAACAGGAGTTTTAGACTTCTTTGTAATTTTTCTTTTCTTTGGAGTCATGTTTGTAAAAGGGCCGGTGTAATGAGCTAAGATCAATGCATCTTTCTTCTCAAAAAAATTCATCTCTACCTAATTATAAAGCAAGGATTGATTCAGCGGTACGTCATAATTTTATATAAAACACCCTAATCTCTACCTAATTATAAAGCAAGGATTGATTCAGCGGTACGTCGTAAATTTGCAATAAAGACCTCTATTTTTTTCTAATTATATAGAACGAGGAAGACCTCTGCTGAAAAGGTCCCTCACCGCCCATTGTAATTGGAAGCGGACAGAGCTGTCCTCGCGTCCTCACCGATTCGAATCGAGGTCGTGACCTTGTTCCAATAAATATTTAGCAGGGGAATCCTTCCCTGGTAAGATTATTAGAAGGATCAATCTTGTCCCTACCATATTGTCAACAAGACTTACTATCTTGTGACTAAATGCAATGCTATATCGTCCTCTCTGAATTCTAGGATGCAGCGTTAGTTGGTGAATCTGTGTGTTGTGCTTCTTCATAAATTCATGGATCAAATTGCATAATAATCTATTTCAGACATTGCCTTATAATCTGTTCCAGAGAGGCGTCCATATTGTTAATGAATTGACAAAGTTTAGGTTCTTTTCAGAAACTGGATTCGGAAATCTGAATCACAATGTTGATGAATTATTAGAGGCTCGGCCCTCAAAGGAAGCAAAGTGTTATGAAGATTAATAGTTGAATGCTTGTGACCTATTGCCGTCGCCTTCACTAGCCATCCTGGAAGCATCTCCGGTTTGCATGCCAATAGACTATCTGAGCCGATGAATTTATGTTTTACTACATTGAAACATTAACTTTCTACCTAACAAAAAAAATGATCCGTCCATATGATAAAAGTTATGAAGAAATTAAATTTGAAGATTAGTTTATCCGTTTCTTTTCCGTCCTGTTGCAAAGCGAAGGTTCCTAGAAATTACACGTGTTTTGCATTTGAATCCTCGAGTTCTCAACCATATCTTGACCGGAGTCAATAGGGGAAGCCCCTACCTATTCTTTTTAATTTTCTTTATTACAGAACCAGTTAATTCACTCCCACAGGGAGTCGAACCTGGGTCTACAAGGTGCTACTCAGGTGCTCTAACCATTAGGCTAGACGCTCTTTCACAGTTCTCAACCATATTGAAATAGTTCAACTTATAGTATCATATACATTGTATTTTTATGCTTTATTTAGTATTTAGTTTTCTCTAATTACACTCCATGATATTTATTTATTTATAACAAGCATAAAAATTTTAAATTGTGCTTATCTCAACTATTATAATGTGCTAGCATTTATTGTGCTAGAGGCTTATGAAATATTTTTTCTTCCCGGTGCAACGCACGGGCATGTTTGCTAGTATTACTAATATACTATTTGAGGCTGCTTTTGGTGCCTCTAAGTTAATCCTCACGAAACGTAAAAGAAAAAAGATATAAACTCAAGAAATTCTATGAAAAACATAAATATCCATCCATCGACCCAATAGGCATAATCGCCATTGGATTCATTATGTTTTCTTAGAAAAATGCATACCACTGCCATTATAAAAAAATGTTTAAAGTAACTTATAAATCTACATATAAATTACCACCTTCATCACCATGAATTATCGTCGGTAAACCCTAATTTCTATCTACATCACCTACATCTGTCACTATAAAAATAATCTGAAATAACCCATATATTTGAATCTTGCCCACACTATCATTACACATTAGCCCATTATTAAAAATTACCTAAAATGATCCCAAAATCTGCATCTAAATTACCTACATTTATCATTATAAAAAAATAACCCACACCTATATATGATTCTAGCTAAATATTTTTGCCATTGATTAGCATGAAGCAATCATGTTATTGAAAACAACCTAAATAAACGTATATTTTCAATTGCTGAAAGTACAAGGTAAATCTTTGCCTAATCTTGTCCTTTGTTTAAAGAATAGCGTCGGTTAAATCTTAAAATAAATTTAAAAATTGCGACACGAGTGCTGAGTTGAGGACTTAACCCTAGTAGGTTTCACCGTAAGAGTCTTAGCAGACCTATGATCAGTTTGCTAATCTCGTTTAATAGATCCCATGCATGCATGGTGTAATTAGGCGGCAGTGTTGTGAGATTGGTCAGCGGACAGGTTCTCTAGGCAGCTAACGATGTGAATTTTGAGTAACCTAGCGTAGGCACGCATCATGTCAGCCATGAAGAAGCTTGGAAAGCACAACGCAAGTCGGCTTGGTGGGTGTCGTTGGGGTCGCGTGGCAGGAACTGGTTGGTTGTGTGACCCGAGATCTAACTCTATTGGCCCTTAGCTTGCCGCCACAAGCTAAACTTCAGACTAGCTGCTTTTAGGTGAGTTGAGCTACTACAAGGCGCCGCGCTTGCCGTACGTTTTAGAGCCTCCATAGTCGTGGCTGAATCCGAACCGAATGGTCAAGTCAGATCATGTGTCTTGTTTTGATAATTGAGATCTCGGCCGCCGGACATAATGGTGTTTGGCCTCGATCAATCGGCCGAGAGAGGATGGTACGCCTCTATCAGAAAATGACAGTGTACCCCTTCACAAATTGCTCCATATCCAAGGAGCCACAACTAAACATGTATAATAATGAAGCGGCCCGTTGGCAACGAAAGGATGATATGTCAGCTTGTCAACTTTGCATCAGATAATTTGTCCACATGGGTGAGCTTTGATTGCCAAGCACGAACTCGTTGCATGATGAATTCACGGTAGTGGGGTTGAGGTGTAACAATTGACACAGAGATAATAGATGCAATGTGTGCACTGTCCGAACGAATCTGTACAGACAGTGCGTGCGTGATTTTTCATTTTTTGTGTTCCCTCTCGATCTGTAATTTCAATTCTGTTCATATTAGGTGTAATATATAGGTTATCCAAAAAACAACAGCGTCTCGTTTTAGCGTGGAATCAACGTTTGTCTTGGTACTGTACAAATTAAATGTGCCAAGCTCATACCAAATCGATATACACGATCTAATTAATTAGTACACAGTAGTATGGACGTGCGTGCAATTAATCTTAATCAAGTGCTTCATTAGCTTTAGTTGCCTTGCGGGGGAAGCTTAAGGTTGTCCTCCTTCATGCTTGTTGAAAATGGTGACATCGTACTTCCTAATTGGCCAATTATTGCACGTTTTATATATGGTGCTGTGTCAACTGTCAAGACTCAAGATATGGATATGACTTGCTCGGTCGGTAGTAGTCATATCCATATCTTGATTTCGTCGAGGAAGATTTCGTGGATGCAATCGCTTCTTCCATCTGAAATCGATCAAAATTGATTGCATCTTCCTAATTCTAGTGAGATTTTTAGTGCACAACTGGAAAGGAAGATAAACGATTTTACCACATTGTCTCATAAAGCATACATTAAATACATACAGAAGTATAATATAGTCAGTAGTAGTGAGGTACTCCGTATAATAAGCCAACACATTGCCAAACTTCATTAGAACTTATCTCGTGAGTGACTACCATGAATCAATGTTTCGCACTGGTCTACTGGTCTGAACTAAGGAAAATAGCAACAAAACTACAAAATATGGTCTACTGATCCGATCCAAGAAAAATAACAAATGAGCGCCTCTATGTTGATTGGGTTAGATATATGTGCTAATAGCTAGGATAGATAGGGTACTTCGATACAAGTAGTGCTAACCTAAGATCTAAATATTACGCACACATCATACTACGATTGCTTCATCCATGCATGGACAGAAAAGGTGACCACATGATCAAAGGATTTTGCTGTCGTCTCTTGAAACTTTACAATGTCCTCCCGGTCCCCTGTCGCTGCTGCACGGTATGCAGAATTGCAATGCAATTTGGTGGAATCTCCCTGCACAGGAAAGCCTTTGGGCTGGCATTGGCAGCTGGTAAAGGAAAGGGAAACAGGCCCACTGCAGGAGGCTTGTCTTAGCAAAAGTATTTTGCTTGTCGTAGCCTAAAACGTTTTATTCCATCACGGTCCTTTTTGATCTCATGTGCCAATGCAAATGTCTGTCTGTCTGGCCTCAGCGAATGCTGGAGAACACGTGCAAGGAGAACATTATATGATCCGTTGTGCAGTGGGCTAGATTCCTATTGGCTGTATTGTATCCTCTTTTGATAGAAAATGGGACCAGATCCACCTGTTGGGCCTGTTATTTCAGGGAGAGCATTAAGGCCTTGGTGGGCTTCCCTGCAGCTGCAAGCAACGTGTCCTTCTTGCTTATGCGTTCAAGTCACACTCCACTCCATCCACTCTCATTCTGCCAAGTGGAATAAAACTCTTATCGTCAACACCACATTTTTTTTTGAAATATGCAACACCACATTTTCATACAGATTAAAAACATGAGTGTTACTAGATCTTTCTGTACTTATTAGGGCTTTCCTAGCGAGATGTCGATCGTCGTCGGTGTGATGGAGTACCAGAGTCAGAAATCTTCCCGGCCGGCGTCACGCTCTTGCCCGATCTGCACGAGGCATCCATAGCTCATCGTACAAGAAACGCGCTGGATAACTATAGCACGCTCTTTCCCGATCTAGACGAGGCAGGCATCGCAAGCAATGCGTCGCCTCACCTCTGTGTGCATGCGCGCGCTCAAGCTGGCGTAGCTGGAGTGCGGCCGAAAGCAAGCCACGGCCGAATTCGGCCGCCAAAAACACAACCCCGTTCGGCCGTTTCTCGTGCAAGCAACCCCAAGCTCCCCGGATTTGTTTATCGGCCGGGTTTCTGTTACTTGCAAGCCAAGTGCCGACCGGGAAGTGCCTGAGACGCCCGGTACGAGCTCGCATCCACGCACACGTATTTCTGTTTCCGCGGCCTTTAAATCCCGGGACATTCCGTCGGCACCAGCATATGCCTTTGTGAAGGCTTTGATCCATTGATTACATGCTCCAGTACCGATCTCCGAGCAGGCGAAGACGATCAACTCAAGGTGGTGCCGAGGGATCAACCTCGACGATGGCGGCAGCGGCGGCGGCGTCGGCGGCGGCAGTGACAGTGCGGCACGACGACGTGGAGTCTCAGCATGAGGAGCACGATGGTGCTAGCCATCACGAGCAAGTACGGCGGCCTCTGCTGGAGAAGCGCTCCTTGGCGGACGACGGCGGCGGCGCCGGCGGAATGAGCCCGATCCAGCGGGCCATCAGCCAGACGTACCAGAGCACGGCGCACCTGGCGACGCTGCTGCCGACGGGCACCGTGCTGGCGTTCCAGCTGCTGTCCCCGATCGTCACCGACCAAGGCCACTGCATCCGCGCCAACCGCGCCATGGCCGCGGCGCTCCTGGCGCTCTGCGCGCTCTCCTGCTTCGTGCTCAGCTTCACGGACAGCTTCCGGGACTCCAGGGGAGCCGTCCGGTACGGGCTCGCCACGTTCCGGGAGCTCTGGGTCATCGACGGCGGCGCGCCGCCGGAGGACCCGGCGGCCGCGGCCGGGTACAGGATCCGGTTCCTCGACTTCGTGCACGCGGTGGTGTCCGTGATGATCTTCGCCGCCGTCGCGCTGTTCGACCAGAACGTGGTGTCGTGCTTCTACCCGGTGCCGTCGGAGGACGCCAGGCAGGTGCTCACCGTGCTGCCGATCGCCATCGGCGTGGTCGGGAGCATGCTGTTCGTGACATTCCCGACCACACGCCACGGCCAGGTGTACTTTTGGTTTGCTCATTCTAACTCTCCTAAAGGACCCTGTGAAGTATGATGCAAAATATAAGGTAGAAGAGCTAAAGTGACTATTTGATTCAGTTCAGTAAGCGTACGGTATTCTCTGATATTTCACATCACATTGGACATAGATAGACAATGGCCTTTCTGTTATTTTTCCTCTTTTCTTTTTGGCAGATTTATTTTTTCACTTACTAGGTGTAGTGTGCGACTCTGAACAAGTAGCACTTATGAATAGTTATGTCAATGTTTTCTGATTGTCCTTTATATCGTTTGCTGTCAATATTTAGAGCCTATCTGTTTACTCCCCGTTGATAATAGCATGTAGCTGATGTAGAAGACAATCATTAGATTGAACTAGGTAAGTGCCCGTGCGTTGCTACGGACTACAAACTATATATATATAATGCAATACTTAGTGAAATACAAGACGATAATTATGCAAAGCACAAATGTATCGCGCAAATATAGTTTAGCAATGTTTGGTAATATAGACTATGACCAATCATGTAGCCACATAGGTAAACTTTATGAAAAATCATTAAACATATGAAAGCATATCTGGAATCTCGATAATGGATCATGTGAGTCATCTAACTTTTAAAATCGGAAATAAGCTGAAACGAACACCCCTCTGTATAAACGCCATAAATATTTAAAAATACACACATACAAGGGTGGGATTTCTTATATGCAATGTCTCTGTTTATAAAAATGTTTAACAGTGGATAGTTAATTTCAAATAATAATAATAATAGATATACTATTTTACTCATAATTATGTTACCAAACAGCTCCATATTTTCACCCACGATTCCTAGGAAACTGGGGCAGATAAGACAACGATAAACAGCATCAGGACAGACCCTAGAGCTTCCCATCCTTCTCCTCCACCTCACTGACGGCTCTTACCACCTCCCCGTTGGTATCCTCCAAGAAGTCGATCACCTCGCAATTGGGGCTGTACTTATCACCGGTGTGGAGCTTGCTGTCCATCTGCATCAGGTAGTGGTAGTGGTACTTGGCCGGGATTGGGAGGCTGAGCAAGAACTTCCTCATCTTGACATGGCGGCTCATGAGCCGGGCATACAAGCTGCATCGGCAGTGGATTGCAACCCAGAACTCACCCTTCATGTTGGTCCTCACATTGTCTGGGAATCCAGGCCTGCTTTCTCACCTTTCAACCAACCAGTATCTGCTTAACCTGTCTCCACAAGAATACAAACATTAAGTAAGTGATATAAAGTTGAATAAAGCTTAAACTAAATGTACGAAGTAGAATACAGACCTGCCACGCGATCCTTCACAGAATTATCAGCATCACTTACTGCACGCACCCAGCAGATGGAAAGCGTAGAAATGAAGTGCTCAGAAAAAATGGATGGACTCCACAGCTAATGCACCATCAACCTGCATCGACAAAATATTCATCATTACTACATAGTGAACAATGAAGGTAACTCGATTGTAGCATGGCAGCCAACTTCCTTGAGGGTTTGATGTGGCAGCGAACTACATGGTGATATGTTGCAAAAAAAAACAAAAGAAATTTAAAGAGACACTTATATAGATCATGTATTGTTCAGGCAGAGCAAGCCAAAGGAAATGTTTGGAGGTAACACTAAGATTTTAACTTAAGCTTGTTCTGTGTTCTTTCTAATTTTCTATCCTTCTCCCCTAAAGAAATGTTAGAGCCATTTTCAGCATTGCTGAGGACTGCAATCTCCTCAGAATATGCCACCAACGACTCGAATCACCAGCACACCTGATTATATTAGCACACAACACACATGAACATACAATGACAGAGCATAGAACCAAAGCTAGATCTATTAAAAAAATGAACACACCAACATTCCTGAGCCACTAATTGCCATGGCCAACATAGGGTCAGACTACTATTTTTTTCAGACTACTATTTTTTTCAACCATCTGACAACAGAGTACAGAGAAATTTGACAAAGACCCAAAATTGACTGATGGCTGCAGCCCTTTCTCAAAGAGATGTGCAGAAGCCACTTGCATACACCTCATAATACAACATGCACTGAAACTATATTATTATAGAACTGCATGTTACTTCCTGAAATCACGAGGCATTCTGACGAAGTTAAAACGAATCTTTACAGAATGACAGCACTGTCAATTGCACAAGCAAAAATAGATCAAGAGTTTTTCTAACAAATATTTGAAACAGGCAAACACACAAATGCTTTCATTTTTTTAAGTTTCCAATTCTGGTAACATTTTTCTGAATCATACCTGCTGCCTACAGCACCAGCCTCTTCTTTTCAGGATATCTCAGTTGCTCTGAATGCACTGAATCACCATGTCATGATAGCAACATTCAGCTAATATAAGCATTATAACTTTCAGGATCAATTTTGGAGCACAATTGCTTTAATAAAGCTTAGCACACAAAATTCTATAGAAAGCATTAAGTTTCTTACCCAGTTGCAGTTTTGTATGACATCAGCCTAATCCATGTTCAAGCAGCATGTAAAGATCCATTACCACACAAATTGCCAAGCCTACAAGACAGCAACACGATATGACGCACCATCATCTGAATGAGCAATTGAAAAAATGACGCTTCTTATGAATAGTGGGATTAAAATGCTTCTCCTATTTAACCTACCCAAGCAGCTTCCTAGTTAATACTCCGTATTCACTAAGAACAGAGGTCTGCACACATTTAGTTTATATATTCAAGCATGGAAAATATATCTAGATCCAAATGCAATATACAATCTGAAAAATAGCAGGACCTCGGAGCATCAATAAATCTAAGTCAGTTGTTATGCATATGCCCATAATTACATTTGAGTTCAGATTTTGCTTATCACTCTTGAGGAAAAAAGGAAGGAGCTGATAAAGACTAACATGCTTCACACAATGCATGATTGGTAGTTTGGTACAGGTTCTCTGCCACACAAAAACATGCAAATAGGCTTGATGATACTACTTACACGACAACATTCAAACGAAGGAAGGGAATTTTCTACAGAACTAATGAAGCACGGCAATGCAATTCAGGCCCAGATTGCTTACAAAACTAATACAGCATGTACATTGATTGGTAAAATGAGAAATGATTGTTGCTCTGCAACCTAGAAACTGAAGGTCAAGCTGCTCGTCATTAGCCCTGTAACACCTCTCCTCCCAGGATGTCAACCATCATCTGTGGCAACTTGATTGTCCAGCATTGTGAGGCTGGTATGAACGGAACAAAGACCTGTTCTGTGGTTAGTAGCTGGCTTTTGGGTACTCACGACGCGGCCACGGCCAGCACGGCGCGGTCACGGTCTAGGGTTAGGCGGACGGCCGGCCAGCCACGGCGCGGCGACGGTCTAGGGTTAGGCGGACGGGGGTGCGGGGATAAGGGTTACACGATGGGCAAGAAGCTTTACCTGTGTTCCGTGTCGCCGTCGTCGCCGATCGAGCCGTTTCACCGCACCTTGCATTCGATCTGCGCCTCGCCGTAGATGGGTCGCGGACGTCGGGGGATGGGGGGCGGCGGCGCGAGCGTCAGGGGCGCGGGCGTCGGCGGCGCGGGCGTCGGGGGATGGGGGCGGCGCGCGCGGGCGTGCAGGCCGGGGACGGCCGCGATGGCGATTGAAGCGGCGGGCTCTTGGGCCTCGACCCCGTCGTGTAGGGGGATGGGGGCGGCGGATCCGGCGTCGGGTGATGGGGACGGGGTATGGGGTCGGGGGACGGGGGATGGGGTCGCAACGGATGAAAGTTGAGGCAGAACAATTGGTTCCGCACCGTGAGATTCTCCAGTACTGGATTATTAGGAGTAGAGAAGAGATGGAGGGTGAACGGAGTGCCTTTTTTGGGTGTGTATGGATGGCAATACTTCTTTGCCGGCTTCAATTTGAATCTTATAAAAAGGATAGTATGATATTTTGGTGATTTCTGAACTTATACAGTATTTTGGCTATACTGAGATGTATTTCTAGGTGGAATTTAGAGGAACACAAGGGTCCTCAAATCAATCGGATTTTGTACTATTGTCACTTGTTTCTTTTAAGTACCTGTTATTATAAATGAACTTGTCGATATAATGACTTGTCATTGATACTTTTCATGTGAATCTAAATCTATCTTATTATTCACTTCGTTTTTTAAAAAAACTAGGTAAGTGCCCGTGCGTTGCTACGGATATAATACATGGAGCATGGTGATAAACTAATCGCACGAAAAATCTCTATTTGAAGCTCACAGTTTTAAAATAATTAAAAAAATACGTCAAGCTATCGTACACAAACAGAAGTACCCATGCACAATTCTATCGTATACAAATAAAAGTACTTATGGACAAATCGTCATGCAAATGAAACAAATGGCATGTCACACTTTCAATGATCATGCAAATCAACAACCAAGTAGATATTAACATCAAAATGTAATACGGGTCGAAAAAGAATATTTACACAATACCACATCTTACTAAGGAAATTAAAATATAGAGCATATTTTTATTCAGAGTTCAGTCTAAGTTATCTTGAAATTCCTGTTAGTAACAAACTGAATCCATAGATTTCTCTTGGTTCTGTAATGCTGAGCAGTTTAAATAAGAACTTTAACACATTTGGCTACTTGCAATCACAAGTCCAATGGGGCACGTCACAAGGCCGTTGGCAATGGCAACACACCACAACAAATAGCTCAATTGTGCAAAACCACGAGATTGATTTATGATGGTTTCATGTATGATGCTGAAGATTGGAGCCAATCACAGGAACCAGGTCGGCGTTGCTCACAGCCAGTCCTACAAATCAGCGGGTGCACTCCAATTGTTGCGGCTCCACCCTCGCGTGCTCCCTCCACCTTTATTGCTCATGCAGATAGCCTCCTCTGCCCTATCTTGCTTTGCTTGGGCTTTCATCTGCTCAGCCTGAAACAGAAACACAGTGTTTGCGCAATTCAGTCAGCATCATCAAAAAACCATCATGTGATTTGAAATACATGTGGTTTGAAGAACGACAGTCAATATTAATAATGACTCAATGCACTAATAAACACGCAACACCACCATCAAAAGGATGGATAGTATCGCACACCTTTCTTGCTTCGATTTATTAAGAATTTTTGATTGTGTCAGCCATGAGATGTTAGAAAGAAATTCATGGAAAGGCTTCATCCTACAAAATTGAATAAGGAAAGTTTCAGTTCTAAATGATTCTGCACATGCGGGTAAGCATATACACCACATACCTAGATAGTTTGGTTCTAACATTACATGTACCTGTTGCTAAAGCAAGCACCAAATCAAACTACCAATTCGAATTCACATATAGAGAGATGTGCTTGTAAGTAGACACTGACCAGATTGAAACTCACCTGCCGATATTTGGTGGCAACACGGCGCCGCAACCAACGACTTGGTCGCCGACCCAATGCTCCCACGAGCTCGCCAGCTGCATGTGCCCGCTGGAGGGAGACCTGTAGAGAGGCAAATGGACAGCCGTTGGTGAAGAAGATTCTCGATTTGAGGACTAATAGGAGAGCCTAACCAAGCAGGTTAATAACAAGTAAGATTTGGTTCCAATACCCAGCGATCACTTGCCGGTCGATTTGGGGCAAATGATATAAACTAAGAGCAGACAGTTTTGCATTAATGAGGCATTAGTTCTAATAGAAGACTGTCCAACGTGAGCTCACCCTTGGCATATAAGCCGGTGTTACATCGAGAAGGGCTTAACCTGAAAATAAAACGAAATTGCAACTGAGCAAAGGTAGTAGAAAGGATTATAGAAGAAACAGAGAAACACATAACATATATAGATGAGTAAAATTGCAAAATTTACAAGAATAGTTCATGTTCAGGAATTAGGAAACACAAAGGCTGCATCAACATTAACTAAAATTAATCTACCAAACATACATACATCAAGCTATACGAATGATGCCCATAATAGCAAGTTGACATGACCTATCTGTGCATATGGGAAACAGAGGAGGAAGGAGTGTTAAAAGTAAGATTCCATGGAGAGTTGGTTATCATTTCTCTGAATAATCCCTATCATGTTGTTCGCGCTTAGCAAGTTAGCATCAATTTTCATGTGTATCCATCTATTATGACTTTCTAATTATAAAATAGTATTCATGTTGAGCTCTCCTCCAAGTTCTTCTTCACCTGCAAGCAGCAATACAAGAGTACCATCAGCACAATCCATAGTACCATGAGCAATTTCAGGTTGAGGAATGCAGTTGAGCGACAAGCAAACCTTGAGGTGGTCTGGCACGGTGTAGAGCTCGTCCACACCTCGTCCACATGGTCCGTCTCCTCGGTCCTCGTTTCCCCATCATCCATTTTACCCATCTTCGCCAGCGTCAATTCCTGCGCCTAGATGAAGCATCACACTGGCAAGAAGAAGAATCTGATATACAATACAAGCACAGTATGTTACATGTTGGGGTCCTCGATGGTGACGGCAGTCTCCTGCGCGAAGGTGTCCTGGAGAACGAGGTCCTCCTTCTCGGCCTCGCCGATGGCCGCTCCCCCGCTACCCACCAGCCCCGCCGAATCCCTGGACCTCGCCAGCGTCTCCTCGAGGTTGTCAGCGGTGAGGTAGACCGTGCCCGCGGCGGCGAGGGAGAGCGTGGAGAAGGCGAGGAGCGGAGCGGAGCCAAGCAGCGCACGGCCCCGCGATGGGGCGCGAGGTGGTGATGGATGCCGAGGCGAGCGGTGGAAGCCGAGGGCGGCGTGGGCGGAGGAGAAGCCCGGCG
>OAMR01000423.1:442612-464027 GCA_900205405.1 Echinochloa crus-galli
GTGCTTGGTATTGAGTTTGATCCACTTCCTCCTGGTGCATTTGGCGCACCTATTGGTATGAACCTTATGCACATGATGCCTCGGCATTGTATTAATTTGACTAGTGGCCTAATAATTCATTTTTTGTTGATAACGGACCTTGTTTCACCTGTTATTATAAATCTGTGGTACATATATGAGACTGAATACCTACACCTCCTGCTGTCATCCAAATACATCTATTGTTAAATGTATTGGATAAAAACTCTAATTTCTATTCTTGGAGTGTTGGAATTTTTTTGCCGGGATTGTTTGTACTGTTTGAATTGATGCCAATACATCCATTTCATGTTTATATTATGCTGACTTGCTTTCTGCTGTTTATTTTCTATGTTTTGGAGCAGTTCCAGAGCAACCGAAGCTGCCCTACCGATCTTATGAAACCAAGATGTTTTCTGGGCATGATCCCAAGCCCATGAAGGTGTGCTCACTTTTATTTTCTTCTAGTGACAGCGCCATGCACCCCTTATCTTTGAATGTATGGCATAAGTAGAGTTTTATTGGATTAGTGTGATTTCGCAGTCCATAAGTCAATTCCGTGTAATCATGTTTTGTTATCTGTGGTACTCCACTCATGCACTGCCTGTTACACGTTTATTCCTTTAATGCAAATTGTTGAAGCGAAGGGAATATCACGATTGCATTAAGAGACATCATGTGTGCATGCTCTTTTTGTATACCCTCTGCATTTTTCTGAGTCTTTTACTGCACATCTATGTTTCATCATCCTATTATACATTGATTGGAGTTTTTTGGTTCTCCTATTCTTATTTTCTTCTTGTCTACCACTTTTATCTTGAATGAGATCATTGTTTTCTTAAATAACCCAATCATGAATCAGTTTAAAGTTTAAACTATGTTTTCCTCTTGTAGGCATCAGCATTTCTACCTACAATGGACCCTTTGGTTCCAAATACAGTTAGTGGGAAACGGAAGTCCTTGGTTGGCTCTTCTTCTCATCTTGGTTCACAGGCAGTACATGAATACCAATTTCTACCTGAGCAGCCAAGTGATACATATGAGAGGGCAAGCCAGTCACGCTTCTATGACGCTCCAACAGAGGTGTCAAATTCGAGGATAGCTTCTCTGTCTACAGGATCACGTTTTCTCCATGGAGTTGACCAGGCACCTAGCTATTCATATCATGGTCAATTATCTGGTTCTAGCCATTTAGCGCAACATGGTAGATCACCCATTCCCTCAGGATCAACAGATCATGAGGGGACACTGTCAAATATTAATGTTAGCCCAGCTCCAATCCATGGCCAATTTGGCATTCCTCAAGTTGCTGGGTTTGAAAACTCCCTTGCATCCTCTGAAAGAATGGGTTATCATGATGAAGATACCTATCGTGTGGACAGAAAGCGCAAGGTAAACACTCCCTGCATTTTTTGGATGTATTCTTTTTCTTCTTCAGTATTATTAGTTATTGATATATTATCTGTGTCTAACATTACTTCAGCATAATGAGGAAGCTAAGATTGCTAGGGAAGTTGAGGCTCATGAAAAGCGAATCAGAAAGGAACTTGAGAAGCAAGATCTGCTGAACAGAAAGGTCTTTCCTAGTTACACTTAGAAAGCTCATGCATACCTTCCATTGTGCACTGTGATTCATTTTTCTTTTATTTTTCCAGAGAGAAGAGCAGATGCGGAGGGAAACCGAGAGACATGATCGTGAAAGACGTAAAGAAGAGGAGAGGTTGATGCGTGAAAGGCAAAGGGAAGAGGAGAGATTTCAAAGGGAACAAAGGCGTGAACATAAGCGCATGGAGAAGTTTATGCAAAAACAATCTATAAGAGTATGTTTGCTAGTTTTTGCAATCTATATTTGTAAACAAAGTGAATAAGCTGCAGACTTTGGAATTTTGGGCACCGGCATTGTTTGGTTTGACAGTTTGTTGTATGCACAGGCTGAAAAACTAAGGCAAAAGGAGGAGCTCCGAAGGGAAAAAGAAGCTGCAAGGCAGAAGGCTGCTAATGAGAGGGCTACAGCACGTAGAATCGCTCGAGAGTATATGGAACTGATGGAAGATGAGCGCTTAGAACTATTAGAATTGGCCTCTCGTAGTAAAGGGTTGCCGTCAATGTTTTCTCTTGATAGTGAAACATTACAGCAACTTGATTCATTTAGAGGTACGCTCGACATTCATTGAAATTCTGGACTGTATACGCTGCTTGACATAATATAATAAATTTTGATTTCTCCTTTTGCAGGAATGCTAGCACAGTTTCCTCCTGAAACCGTGAGACTGAAGGTGCCATTTTCAACAAAACCATGGGCAGCTTCTGATGATAACATTGGAAACCTTTTGATGGTAACTCCTGATCTTTAGAATGTGCATTTTTCTTGAAAGTTCTTTCGGAACAATGAGCAGTTATGAAAAGCTTTATGTTTGTCGCTGTACCTTTACAAAGTATATCCATCCTCAAAATATGAGCACACGCATTTTAAGGTTAAACCTTACAATATTTGACCAACAATTAGCCTCATGTAATGTATATTCTGTTTCACAAATGTAATATCACTGGATTGACATTTAAAAGTACGTTCCTATTGTTATGTATTTGTTGCTACAAACATTATAGTATAAGAGGAATTAAGAGTCAAGGTCTAGTTTTGAAGACCGCACCAAGTCAGATTGCACCTTATATTTTGGACGGAAGGGAGTACCTCCCTTCCTAGATTATTCACAGGACATACACTAGAAAACAGAAGTTTAGTAAGGCCTACCAATGTCACTGTTTTGCCCTTTAGAAAGTTACTCTGTTACTGTAATTGTTACTGTAATTTTTGTTTCTATTGAATCATGTGTTAATGAATGATATGCATTTGTTCACTACTTCTATTTGTAGATTTTGCTGCTCTGGCACTGCATCCCTGATTTGCATTTCTTCAAAGTGTAGCACATGTTAGATATTTATTGATGTTCCTAACAGAAAGAGTTGTTAATGAATTCAGGTTTGGAAGTTCTTTATCACTTTCGCCGATGTTCTTGGTCTTCCATCGTTCACATTGGATGAGTTCGTGCAGGCTCTTCATGATTATGTGAGTTCTAGATATAGTCTATCATGTTGAAAGGTAGTCTTGATGATGGCATGATGCTGGTTCTTTTTTATATCATGACAATTAGCACATGATTGAATCGGCTTCTTTATTTGAGTAGAGATATTGACATATTATGAACTGTCAAATGCACTGTCAGATTTGACATGACTTACATGTCCTTCCCATGTGTACTGATTCACGAGCTAAATACACTAAACTAAAGGTTCTTGTTGGGTCATGCCTGATTTTGTATAAACTTCTTCTGTTGTCGTTTCATGGATTTAGATGTGTTCTATAACCAATTCTGTACTTGTATTGTTATTCATTTTAATAGGATTCAAGATTCCTAGGGGAGTTGCATGTTGCTCTGCTGAAATCTATCATAAAAGATATTGAGGATGTTGCCCGGACTCCCTCAGTTGCTTTGGGTGTAAATCAGAGCAGTTCTGCTAATCCTGGAGGTGGCCACCCACAAATTGTTGAAGGGGTATGTGTGCAGATTTCCTGGTTCTCTAAAACACAGGTTTTTGTTCTGTTAACGACCAGTAATGATTTTTTATATTATAAAATTTTCTTGTTTCTTAATGCTAGGCATATTCTTGGGGCTTCAACATACTTAACTGGCAGCGCCACTTGAACTTTCTTACATGGCCTGAAATATTGCGCCAGTTTGGTTTATGTGCCGGTTTCGGGCCCCAGTTAAAGAAAAGGAATGCTGAAACTGCACAATACCGTGACGATAATGAGGTATTGATTATTGACAGTTTCCAATGTGAACCTCTTTGATAGTTTGACTGTTATATTATAATCATGTGCAGTAATCGCTATTTCGGTCAGCATTGTCTTGCATGGTTAATACTCCCTCCGTTCTTTTTTACTTCTTGTTTCAGACTATGGCATTATCTTCCATACACACCTTTGACCATTACTTCTACTTTAGTAAACATATTAAACATATAATGATCTGAAAGTATTGTCCTATTGTATTGTACTGGTCAAAGTTTATAAATTTAGCACACATTCTTTAATCGTCATCTTTTTGCGAACAGAGGGGGTAGCAATTCTTATTACATGAGCATGTGAAATTTATACTGCTACACCTGTTAGACATCTGGAGTCATCATGTTGATGGGCACTATGAAATTGTGGGGAGGCAAAATATTATAAAAGTAGTAAACTCACTGAAATATTGTAAATGATTATATAATTCTGCCTGATTTTTATGCTAGACATAGTTAGCATGTCTGCCTGGACTTATAACTAGACAAGTCTTAAGACAGCCAAAATGTTATCCAGTGCATGGAGACAATGCTGCAAGCATTTGCTAGAAAACTAGAACCATTTTATGAGGAAAACATGTTTACTGTAGACATCTTACTGTGTGGAGTTTTAAAGTTAACTATTACTCGGTATTGGTGGCCTTAATTGTATAGGTCTGAAATGGGCTTGTTAACACTTATTTGCCACTGCAGGGATATAGTAAAATTGTTTGTGTTAATTTACTTGAAGCAAATCTTGAAGTAGAGTTGTATGTATTCCGTCCGTGATAATTCAAAGAAGTATAGCTGTTCATGCAAACAAGATGGAAATTTTCCAAGTATCTAACAAATCCTATGTATCCTTTTTATCCTTTTTTTAAAGGGCCGTGATGGTGCGGATGTCATTTCCACTCTGCGAAATGGTTCAGCAGCTGTGAATGCTGCTGCTTTAATGAAAGAAAGAGGGTATACTAACCGTCGCAGGTCACGACACCGTCTCACACCTGGAACTGTAAAATTTGCTGCTTTCCATGTATTGTCCCTTGAAGGGAGCAAAGGTCTCACAATACTGGAAGTTGCTGAAAAGATCCAGGTATATCCACGTATACAAATTTATAAATTACAGACCTGTTATTTCTAACGAAACTTACATCGGTTTTATCCTTTTCTCTTCAGAAATCTGGACTGAGAGACCTTACAACTAGCAAGACACCAGAGGCATCTATATCTGCGGCTTTGTCCAGAGACACTAAGCTTTTTGAAAGAACAGCGCCTTCAACATATTGTGTCAAAACTCCTTACAGAAAGGACCGAGCTGACGCTGAGGCATTGTTGTCCTCAGCACGTGAAAAAATCAGGGTGTTTCAGAATGCGCTGTTAGAGTGTGAAGAAGTGGAGAAGGATGTGGACGAGGCTGAGAGGGATGAGGATTCTGAATGTGATGACGCTGATGATGATGCTGATGCTGATGACATGAATATTGAGGACAAGGATGCTAAATCTCCTATAGTTAGGGCTGAAGATGGTGCACCGATTACAGTGGTTGGTGACATAAAGAAAGAATCAGATAGTGTGGTTAACACATTAGTACCACGGAACACTCAGACTAAATCCAGTGGAAGTGTGTCATTGCATACTGACAGTAAGGCAAGTACTTCAACTGATCAAGCGGTTAGAGAGGATGCTAAAGACACTGAGATAGATGAAAGTAACCAAGGAGAATCATGGGTACAGGGGCTAGCTGAAGGTGATTACTGTGATCTAAGTGTGAATGAACGTCTCAATGCGTTGGTTGCACTTACTGGTGTTGCCACTGAAGGAAATTCTATCCGTGCAATTCTGGAGGTAACGAGATCCTAATTTGTTTTTTCTCTAGCTATATTTTCCCATTGAACACCATCTGAACAAGATACTTTACAGGAACGTCTGGAAGCAGCAAGTGCTTTGAAAAAACAAATGTGGGCTGAGGCACAACTTGATAAAAGGCGTACACGGGAGGACTTTACTAGTAAGACACAATATGATTCCTGTGTGGGTTTGAAGGTTGACACAGATCGAGAAAATAATGTTGCTGAGAGTACTCTTACGCCAGTGCATGACCCTATTAAAAACAATGATGGAAATGCCAGTACGGCGAAAAATGATTTGCTTGTTGATAAGCAAAATCAGCTTGTTACAGGTGATATTGCTCATCATCAGAATGGTGCAAATCGAGAATTGAGTGTTAATCCAGAAAGCTTCTCTGTTCAACAATATGCTTCATCTGAGAAAACTCGATCTCAGTTGAAATCCTACATAGGTCACAAGGCAGAACAGCTTTATGTTTACAGATCGCTACCTCTTGGACAAGATCGGAGACGGAACCGGTATTGGCAGTTTTCTGCATCTTCATCATCCTATGACCCTGGTTCTGGAAGAATCTTCTTTGAATCTAGAGATGGATACTGGAGGGTCATTGACTCAGCTGAGGTAGTTATTTCCTGAATAAGTCTTAGTTGCAATTTCATCCACTAATATTTTCAATAGGAGCCCTCCAAGATTGAGCAGTTCATTTGGTGATTATTGTTCTTTCAACAGGTTAATTTTCAATTGGTTTTTCTTTTATGCAATTTGTGGGAGTATCTCGTAGGATTTAACCTGAAAAATAGGAGAGTCTAGATCAACTTTCAATAGTGAGGATTATGGTGTTTTTTCCCCAATGTTAAGCACAATATTTTCCACTGGCAGTTAGTACCAGGAATTTTGGCCACTGACAAGTTAGCACTGGCTGGTTTATTAATTATCAGAACCAGAGTTTGAGTTTTGGAACTTTTAGTGTCTGATTCCTTGCCGCGTGTCCTTCAAAATTACTGTGCTTAGTGTTTAGGATTGTGAGCAACAACTGCATAATATCTCATACAATATCTAGAAAAACTAGATAGTAATCAGTAAGTGAATTAATGAGCATATGTACTTTTTTTTATATAGCGAGTGAGCATATATATTTTGTTGTTCTATAGTGAGTGAACATTAAGTTGCTAGCCTGATTGATTACTTGACTTACAGATCCAATTATGCTGATATTTTTGACATGCTGGATTAAAATGCAGGCATTTGAAGCTTTGGTAGCTTCTCTTGATACTCGCGGCATCAGGGAGTCACATCTGCACTCAATGTTGCAAAGTATCGAGCCAACCTTTAAGGAAGCTGTTGAGAAGAAAAAGTGTGCCAGTCTAGAACACCCAGCTGGACAAATTTTGAGAAATGGAAGTACTGAAATAATAAGTCCAAATAGTAGCAACGAGTTTGGAAGTCCATGCAGTACCCTTTCTGCTTCTGACAATCTTATGGCACACTCAGATACTTTCAAGATAGAACTTGGGCGTAATGAAGCTGAGAAGATGGCTATCTCCAAAAGGGCTTTTGTGTTTCTGAAATGGATGTGGAGGGAGTGCTACAGTCACCAATCTACATATGCCATGAAGTATGGAAAGAAACGCTGCCTTCAGTTGATTCAATCCTGTGATTATTGCTACCAGATTTATTTAGCTGAAGAAAGGCACTGTTCTTCTTGCCACAAGACATTCAAACCCATTCATAATTTCGTGGAACACTTATCCCAATGTGAAGAAAAACAGAGAACAGATCCTAATTGGAAGACGCAAATTGCGGACTATTCTGTACCCATAGGATTGAGATTGCTGAAACTGCTCTTAGCTACCATGGAGGTACAGTGACATGCTTATGATCAATGGCATCTTAATCTTAGTTTGTTGTGAGCAGTGCTGTTTGTGTGACTTGCTACGTTGTGTACTACAGGCTTCAGTACCAGCAGAAGCTCTCCAACCTTTTTGGACGGATGGGTATCGAAAATCCTGGGGTGTGAAGTTGTATTCCGCATCATCTGCTGAAGAAGTCTTGCAGGTTGCATATTATTTTCCATATTTATTACCTTAAGTTTTTACTGTATTGACAATAGCAACAATCTCAGGTTAGGCATAACTGCATAAGTCATCAAAACCTCCAGCAAGTCGTGCACCACTTTAATTCTAGCACTTCCTTATTGGAGATGGTTGCTTATGAACTAACGTCAATTACTTTTATGTAAGAGGAGATTGTCATCGTTAAAAAAATGTCTGCAATTTATTGGCAAACTTTAAATATCTATTATATGAGTATTCTATGTACATATATAAATTCTGCCATGTCATATTTCTGCAGATGCTTACTATGCTGGAAGGTGCAATAAAGCGAGATTACTTGTCATCTAACTTCGAAACAACAACTGAGTTGCTTAATTCGAACATACAAGATACTAATCAGAATTCTGTTGCGCGTTCTGGATCTGCTACTGTACTTCCATGGGTTCCTGACTCTACTGCTGCTGTCGCCTTAAGATTGTTAGATTTGGATTCTTCCATCTCATACACACTTCATCTGAAGGCAAATAAGGAGCGAGAAGCTGTAGATTTCACGGTGAGCCTTTTAGCTTATGATATTACATTTGGTTGCATCAATTGCTGCTCTTAATTTGCTAAATGTTGGTCTCTGTGTTGGGCTCCATGTTGTGTAACTGTTCTTCTTTTTGTGCAGAATCTTCCACCGAGATATCCTGCTATTAAGAACAAACAAGAAATACAACAGTTTGGAGCTATTGGTTTTGATCAACAAGATGGAGTGTTGCTAACTAATAGTAATGGCCGTAGAGGTCGTGGACGTGGAAGTCGAGGAGGTAGCAGGGGAGGTAGATCCCGTGGTCGCGGTGGCAAGGTTTCTAGAGGAATTAGCAGCTCTTCCAGGATTCAGTTCAGGGAAGAAAACAGTGTGTCATATGAGAAAGGCCCTCGAAAGATTGCAAAGAGTACCCGCGGGCGTGGTCGTGGCCGCGGGCGTGGCCGCGGTCGTGGACTTCGAACAGTTAGACCTCGGCAACCATCAGAACTTGGCACCAGATCAATTCCAAAGGCAAACTTATTAGGCAGCTTTAGCATGTTAAGTAAGGCCAACCATTCTGGGACAATGCATTCTCCCGAGAGCTCGGGCGAAGAAGAGTGGACCTTGGAGAGAAGGGAATATGTCAAAGATGACGATAACAATTCGGTATCTCAATCTGATGAATCTGAAGAAAATGAGGAGAATGGTGAGCCCATGAATGACGAATATGATGATGAACAGGTCCCGAGTTATCCAAGGGACAATTCTGAGTCCAGCCCCTTACAAACGATGGATGATGGAAGCGAAGATAATGACGAGGATGTTGATAATAATGACGATGCTGAAGGAGATGAAGAGGGTGGGGACGGGGAGGACTATGAAGCAGAAGACATTGCTGATGATGAGGACGATGATGTTGAGATGGGGGAGGATGATGAAATTGGTGATGATGATGACGACGATGGTGGTGGAGATGGAGCGGAAAATGCTGATGCAGATGAAGGTGGTACTTCATATTCTTCGGAGTATAGCGAATGATGATAGAAGATTGAAGTTGTCACTCGTGAGCTAACCCTATAGGTTAGCTGCACCTCCCCTTCCATGAAGACAACACAAATGGTGCGCGAGAAACTGTTGAAGAGGCAACCTGGTTTTGTTGTTGGCCCGTTGGGGCCCTTTGTTTGGTAGAGGCAAAGTCAACATTAATCAGAAGATCGGCTTTGTATATCTTGGTAGTTTATGAATGTAGGTCGTTCTCTGTGAATACTACAGATCAAAAAAAAATAAGAAGGGTTTAATTTAGATTTTAGATGCGTCTGTTGTACAGTATTCATTGTTGTTTCGAGGGAGTTACTAGGAGGTCAGGAGAATTATCTAACATAAGATAATTGGTGGTTTATTACTTGCGGCCCGATGCGACTCTGGATGTGAAGCCCATTACCAGCCCACGTCGCACAATCTCCTTTTTCGCATTTCTGCTTCCTTTTCCAAATTCCAACCCTCGAGCCTTCTCGCTGACAGCCCAACGAACCTGCCCGCGCACGCGTCCGTCTCACGTGTCACGTGAGACCTCGCGAGGACCGAGATGACGCGCGCACCCTCGTGCACCTTCCAGAAGCTTCCACACTTGTCTCCAAACTGCTCTCTCCTCCCCCTCTCTCCAGACGCTTCTCTCTTCCCCTTTTCTCTCCCTCTTCTGCTACCTTCTTCTCTACCGGAACCAAACCTCTCGCAGCGGCAACAACGACGACGAGAACGCCTAAACGAGTGCGAGCGTCCTGCGGTTACCAAGAGCACAGGCAATCCAAAGCGGCGAAGCGCCAGGGAAGGAAGGGAGCAGCCATGGGGCTCGACTACTACAAGATCCTGGGCGTCGACAAGGGCGCCACCGACGACGACCTCAAGAAGGCCTACCGCAAGCTCGCCATGAAGTGGCACCCCGACAAGAACCCCAACAACAAGAAGGAGGCCGAGAACAAGTTCAAGCAGATCTCGGAGGCATACGAGGTAAGCATCCTGAGGAGATCCATGGCGGATTCATGTCGCGGACCCGCCCGCCCAATCGAGTCCAGCTCCAGCAATGTCGTGACGTGCTCTTTATGTTCTCTGCTGTGACTAGGTCCTGAGCGATCCTCAGAAGCGCGCGGTGTACGACCAGTACGGCGAGGAGGGGCTCAAGGGGCAGGTGCCCCCGCCGGGCGCCGGCGGGGCGGGACCCGGCGGCGCAACATTCTTCTCCACGGGCGACGGGCCGACGGCGTTCCGGTTCAACCCGCGCAACGCGGAGGACATCTTCGCCGAGTTCTTCGGCGGGTCCAGCCCCTTCGGCGGCATGGGCGGTGGCATGGGCGGCATGGGGGGAGGGATGCCCGGCATGCGGACCGGTGGGACGAGGTTCTCCTCGTCCATCTTCGGGGACGACATGATGTTCGGCTCGGCGTTCGGCGGCGGCCCGGACGGGCACGGCATGCACACCGGCGGGCGGGCGGTGAAGGCGGCCGCCATCGAGCGGAAGCTGCCGTGCAGCCTCGAGGAGCTGTACAAGGGCACCACCAAGAAGATGAAGATTTCCAGGGAAATTGCTGATGCCAGTGGGTAAGTGTCTCCTTGCCTTTCCTAAGCTCCTCTGTCTCAGAATTGTCGATTTATGATTGCTGCTTAAGATTTCAAATCCAACTGACGTCTCGAAACTGTTAAACTCAATCAGGATAAATTCATTGGTTATTAGATTTGTATGTTGGTCCATTTCGGCTGTAGATTTCGCATTCAACTTGCCTGAATGTTGCAGTAGATGCCTCGAATCTGTTTAACTTAGTTGTAACTGTTGACACAGTACGGTACTATTAATTCCCTTCAGGGGTGAATAATTGTCATTTATCAATTTGTCATTGATGATAGCGTGTTAAGCTAGTAGTGCATTAGTCACACGTGAAGTTTGTTTAGTCGTCAATCACCTTTCTCTATATAGGAATGTTCAGTTTTTGGACCATGTTTTTGCTTTTATAATTGTAATAAATGACATAGTTTTCAATCACCATCCTAGGCGCACCATCGTCCAACTATTTGCTTTTAGTTTTGGTAGCTCGCCTAGTTGAATTGATTTGCATTTGTTGTTAATTTGTTTGGTCCAACAGTACATGATCTCCACAGGACAAGAAAGCTGGGCTCCTTTTGCTGTTTGTATGTACTGAACGCCGCTGATCATTGTGTGCAGGAAGACGATCCCGGTGGAGGAGATCCTGACGATCGACGTGAAGCCCGGGTGGAAGAAGGGCACCAAGATCACCTTCCCGGAGAAGGGCAACGAGACGCCCCACACCATCCCCGCCGACCTCGTCTTCATCATCGACGAGAAGCCGCACCCGGTGTTCACCCGCGACGGCAACGACCTGGTGGTGACGCAGAAGATCCCGCTCGCCGAGGCCCTGACGGGGCACACCGCGCACATCACGACGCTGGACGGGCGCAGCCTGACGGTGCCCATCTCCTCCGTGATCCACCCGGGGTACGAGGAGGTGGTGCGCGGCGAGGGCATGCCGATCCCCAAGGACCCCTCGAGGAAGGGCAACCTCCGGATCAAGTTCGACATCAAGTTCCCGTCGAGGCTCACGGCGGACCAGAAGTCCGGCGTCAAGAGGCTGCTCGGCCAGTAGAGAGCGTGTGTGTGGCGCGGGGACGGTGCTCTGTTCTGTATCTTTTTTCGTGTTGGTTGAAATGGAGACGCTGCCATTTGCAGCGTCTGTGACGATGAGGAAGACAGCAGAGGCTGATGCCACCACCGTGTGTGACAAGAACTAGTGATGTTATTATAGCCTATACGGTTGAGGTGCATAGGATTCCTTGTACAATCTTCCAGATGGGTGTTTGTTCACCGGTCCATGTCGTTGTTGCAACTTGCAATTGTGGGATGGAATAATTGTTGAGTACGTAGATTCGGTGTACCTATTGCAAGAATTAGTTACAATGGTAATGGGTAGAACCGTAGAAGTGCAAGATAAGATGGTATTGCGGTTTGCTTCTAGTATGTGATCAGTGATTTCTTATCTCCACAGGCATGGAGCAAAAGGTCGGTCGTCAGCATCACCGGAATCGTAGCGTGTGTGGTTTGTGATCGAGGTAGCTAGATAAAAGTTTAGCAACTTGGACTAATTATTACAACCATGTTGTTGTATGCTAAAAATTAACATAGCAATAGTTTTTTTTTTATTTTTGCGGATGAGCATATGTCAATCATTTCCTATGATCATCTCAGTTTACTAGCAAAGTCACATGTGCGTGTGCGCACGCACATGTATAAAATAAATCAAACATAACATATAAAATATAGTTGCAATGCCCGCGCGGCACGCGCGTGTTAAACTCTCTTTTATACATTTTGTCTCAATTCATGTGCCACGCACGTTTATTGATGACATATAGGTACTAAAACAATGTCACTTTAGTGGACCATGGTAAACAGACCAGCCGTGCGATACGCTTTTTAAAAATATTTTATATTAGCTCTCTCATGTATAGAGAGTAGTTGGCATTTATTTATTTATATGAAGAAAAACTCTTCGATTTATTGTCTAAAAAATATGGGATAGACGTGGGTTGCAATGCCCATGCGGCACGCGCGTGCTAAACTCTCTTCTATACATTTGTCTCAACTCATGTGCCACGCACGTTTATTTAAAAATATTTTATATTCGCTCTCTCATGTATACTCATGTATAGAGAGCTTTATGTATATTCTCAAAACTTAATAGTTGGCATTTATTTATATGAAGGAAAACTCTCCGATTTATTGTCTATTAGCAATATGGGATAGACGTGGGTACGAATGTGGGTATATTTAGGTAGGTCCTTTTTCGGGTGAAAAAAGTTGAGCGAGCAAACAACTAAAAAAGCTTGGAACAGTCAATTTTTTGTTGCGTTTTTTGTTCTTCCCTCCCACCAAAGCCCGACAGGTGGGCCTCTGTGAGAGGGTGGGGGTGCGCACATGTATAAAATAAAATAAATTAAACATAACATATAAAATATAGTTGCAACCCACACGGCATGCGCGTGCTAAACTCTCTTCTATACATTTGTCTCAAGTCATATGCCACACACGTTTATTGATGACATGTAGGTACTAAACAGACCAGCCGTGCGAAGCGCTTTTAAAAATACTTTATATTCGTTCTCTCATGTATAGAGAACTTTATGTATTATTAAAACTCAATAGTTGGCATTTATTTATATGAAGAAAAACTCTTCGTTTATTGTCTATTAGCAATACGGGATAATTGTGTGTAGACGTGGGTACAAATGTGGGTATATTTAGGTGGGTCCTTTTTCGGGTGAAAAAAGGTTTCGCGGGAAAGAACTAAAAGAGCCTGGAACAGTCAATTTTTTGCTGCGTTTCTTTGTTCTTCCCTCCCACCAAAGCCCGACAGGTGGGCCCTCTGTGAGAGGGTGGGGGTGGATTTTTTCGATGAAACGTGTTTTCAATTCTCCAGGATCCTTTTTAGTATATAGATAAATTGAAGACCAAGTTGGTCAAAATATATTAATAAACTACGATACACTCTCTCATTGCCTCCTGCCGCGACAAAGATCTCCAATTCGATGTAGCAGAACACTTGCAACGGTGACGACCAATGCCGTCTTCCCTTGTAAACAGAGGCGGAGCTCCAACTAGGCCGCCCAGGCCGAGGTCCTAGTCGTAGCCCATAGAAGCCTACATGTCTCAATAACTTTTGACCTAAAATTATATCTCGGAGGCCCAGTCCACTACGCGACTAGGGTAAAACGCCCAGGCCACCAGTTCCGCCGCCCAGGCCCAGAAGCCCACCACGCGAGTCGCGAGGCCACGGCGGCACTCCTCCCGCCGCCGCGCGAGACCGCGACTCCCCTACCAGGTTCCGGCCTCGTCCGCCGCCGCTCCAGCCTCTACCTCGTCGTCACCATCGTGAGTCAGTGGTCCACGTCCGCCGGCCGCCGCTCCTGCCCGAGCAGGCGAGCACCGGAGGCCGCGTCTGCCCGCCCGACGCCGCTCTTGCCCGAGCCCACCGCCGCGGCGCCGCTCCTGCCCGAGGCCCGGGCCCCGGAGGCCGCACTGCCGCAGTCCGCCCGCAGCCGCAGCGACACAGCCAGCAGTCCGTGACCACCTGCCGCCAGCGTCCACTTTGGCCCTAGTCGTGAGCAAAAGCCGGCTCCGCCACTGCTTGTAAAGTCGTGCCGTTTCACTCCTATAAGCTCATCCTTCTGTAAGTGTATGTAGATGAACAAGGTAGCAACATTTCGACGCCGGTTTGCTGTGAAATGCAACCCAACATCCCTTCCACCAGTCTCGATGTTCACTCCCTGTATTGACATCTGCATAAGTCCATCTCACCATTCACTAATCAGCATTTAGGCACAAATGTGATGCCGTTTTCATTATTCTTGATCATAATGGATGAAAATGGGATTGCAGGGAACGAGCCATCAACTTGTTGGGCTGCTTACTTTGCACTAGTGAAAAATTTGTGCTTGTCTTCCGCTTGTGTTGACCGGATTTTATTGGAAATGCAGAAAGAGCCCATACACTAGTGGAAAAATGACATTATTCCACCCCTCTTACCTTTAGTCCCGATTAAGTTTTAAGTCGAGACAATAGATCTTTAGTCCCAGTTTGCAATTTTCTAAGTCTAAGGAGGACTTTTAATCCCGTTAAAAACACCGACCAGGACTAAAAGTGATCCTTCAGTTCCGGCTAGAGCTTTCAATCGGGATTAAAGGGGCTCAACCTTTAGTTCCGAGGGGTGGTTGCACCCGGGACTAAAGGGTCTTTAATCTCAGGTGAAAGTGTTTCACGGGTTACAATAAAAAAACATCTCATTTTTTATTACATGTACTGTATAGGTGGAGTGACTAAGGCCAATCTCAATACATCATTTCACTACACGGTTACCTGACAAAAACTAGGTAACTGTATCAAAGGAATGTTATGATGATGAAACTCCTCTCACCTCCTATGAAACTCTTACTTCTCTCTTCTATGCCACATCAGCATATTGAATGCTATGAAACTCCCATAAAATTTCACTGAGACTGAGGTAATGGCTATACGTGGGACCATAGAGGTGGTGAGTTCGAATCCGGAATCCTTACCGACGTCTCCCCGCGCGCTCTCGAGTCTCCCTCCACCCTCGCGGCCGCGCAGCCCGCACCCGGCCACCCGCACTGGCACGCTAATTTCCACCCTCTGTCTTCGCCGCGCTTCGCCGACGCGGTGGCACGGTCTCACGGAGTCACTGCCCGCGGCTCCAACGAGTCACGTTTTCCCGGGTCCCAAAGGGGTGAAAATGGTGATGAAAATTCCCGACCGACCGAGCTTCGTTGCTGAGAAAATGATTTCGTTTCCGATCGATTCCGATACAACCTAAATATAAAACTTGGTATTTCTAATCGATTTCACTTCTAAATTGCATTTCTCACAAAATAGTTGATTTTAAAAATATGATAATTATCTTTCGACCGAGCTTCGTTTCCAATAGTGTGATTTTGTTTCCGATTGTTTCCGATCGTTTTCATCCCTAGTGTTGATGTCTCAATCCAACCGTACACCCCGTACGTCGAACAGACGAACACCCACACGGGTCGCCCACTCCCCCGTTCTGCCGCGCGGGCCCGCCTCTCGTCTGTAATAATAACTTGCGAGAGTTAGGCCTTGTTTAGATGAAAAAGCAACACCCAAATTTACTATGTAAAAAGAAGATTCCCCATCACATCAAAATATCATAACATGCATAGAGTAATAAATGTAGATGAAATCAAAAACTAATTGCACAGTTTTGTTGTGCTTTGTGAGACGAACAATTTGAGCCTAATTAATTAATTTTTGGACAATTTTTCACAAATACAAACGAAATGCTACAGTGACGTAATGATTATGAAGTGTCATCATACTCCCAAATTCACCCTCCCAATTTCAACATCTAGACAAGGCCTTACTACTACCGGCAGCGTCCTGCATTCCTGCCATCCCAGGATATCATCGGCTGTTTAGTCCCGGTTAAATCATCAAACTTTCAAAAATTCTCTCTCTAAATTTCACTATTTACCTATCACATCAAATCTCTCTCCTCATGCATGGAGTACTAAACGTGGGTAAATGAAAAAACTAGTTACATGGTTTTGATGTACACTTTTGATGTACACGACGAGATGAATCTTTTGAGCCTAGTTAGGTCATGGTAGGACAATGTTTACCATAAACAAACAAAAAATGCTACAGTGTCCGATGTGACTTTTTCGCTTCACTTTTCACTTTTTCTCATAAACTAAACGCCCCCGGTCGTTTATTTTTTTTAAAAAAACCAGGATATCGCAAGCCGAGCGGCCGACAGGTCCCCCGTCCACGCCACGTCGCCACCACCGCGCAGACGGCAGGTCGCCCTCGCCCCACACGGCGGTGAGCGCAGAGTGGTAAACACGGCGAGGTCAGTGGGCGACGACCGGCTCTGCCCAGTGCCCACTGCCTGACTGCCCTGCCCGCTCTGCCCTGTCCGGCGGGCTCTCCGCGCGGGCGCTGACGCTGACGGCGACCGCGGGCCGGATAATTAAAGGCTGTGTTTAGTTCCAAAAAGTGTAGTGAAAGTTTGGAAAAAATATCACATCGGACACTGTAGCATATTGTAGCATCTTTCGTTTGTTTGTGGTAAACATTGTCCTATCATGATATAACTAGGCTCAAAAGATTCGTCTCGTCGTGTACATCAAAATCATGTAATTAGTTTTTTTATTTACTCACGTTTAATGTTCCATGCATGAGGAGAGAGATTTGATGTGATAGGTGGATAGTGATGTTTGAAGAGAGAATTTTGAGAATTTTAGTGATGGGACGAGGAAAAAAGGCTGCGCAGGCCCGGCCCTCACTCCTCTCCTTCCCGTCCTCTCCCCCCCATCTCACCTCCCGATAAGAAGAGGAGAGAAGCCTCTGCTTCCCCTCTTTCTTCCTCCAGCTCCTCCGCGCGAGCTCCTCTCCTCGGCAGGAATCTGCGAGCTCCGATTCGATTCCAATACTCCCCGCATCGCAGAGGCCGCGCGAGAGCTGATCGCTCGCGCGGAGTCGAGGAGAGGAGAGGCGCGGAGCTGCTACCACCGCCGCACGCCGGCGCAGGAGGAGAAGGGGAGAAGGAAGAGGAGCCCGTATCTATCCGCCCGCCGGACCCATGGACTCGGAGCACTGGATCTCGCGCCTGGCCGCCGCGAAGCGGTTCTACGCGGCGCAGCTCGGCCACAGCGGTGCGGCGACCACCTCCCCCCTCCCCCTGGGATTTTCTGCTTTGTGTTTTCGGGTTCGCTTCCTGGCGGGTTTCTGATCGCTTGGACTGGTGGGTGCAGATCGGGCGGGGATGGAGGAGCTGGACATGGACGAGGAGGTGAGGCCGGAGTTCGCCTGCCCCTACTGCTACGAGGACCGCGATATCACCTCCCTCTGCGCGCACCTCGAGGAGGAGCACCCGTTCGAGCCCCACGCCGCGGTGAGTGTCCGCACGCTCAGTGACTTGATCGGGGTGCTTGTTTTCCTCCACTGGGTGGAGATTGGAGAAGGTGTAGTTTGTGCTTTGATTCGAGTGGTTGACCTGGAGGATGAACTCATAATAGTAGAATAGGCGTTGTAGGGGAAGATGCTTGATTATGGATTGATGAGAGACGGGAACCTATCAGCTTGGGGGCGTTGACCTGAAGAACTAGATGCTCTTTTTTTATCCCTTGGAGTACTAGTATACTTTGATGACTATGTTAGTTGCAGAAATGTTCTGGTCTGGCTAATTGATACTTGAACTAGAACTCTTGGATATGCCAAAGGTAGACTTGGGTACCTCCTTACCTGTCAACAGAACCACCATGGTCTGAAAGCCTTCAAGGAGGTCTTGCAAATAGACATTTGGAGAAGACTGGTATTAACTTTAATCAAATGAATGGACATAATTCATAGTTGTGGGATTCTATCACTGATCTAGTGAACTGAAATGTTTACTTCAGACTGAAATATCTACCTCTGTAACTTCTAGCTTCCCTTAAGTGAACTCATCTGTCTCCGAGGTTATATAGATGTGTTGCATATAGATTGAGGAACCGTTTTCTTTGACTCATTTGAATTTGCCTTTTGCTTATGTATTTGCTGCAAGATTTCTGTGTAATCTAGTAGCATGAATAGAACTCACACTTAATTATGTTAATGCTATTGTGCTGTAATAATGATTCATTTCACTGGTTGCTTCCTTACCCTGATTTTGTCCATTGCACATTTTAGGCTTGCCCTGTTTGCTCTGAGATGGTTACAAGGGGCCTGACTGCCCTGCCCGCTCTGCCCTGTCCGGCGGCTCTCCGCGCGGGCGCTGACGCTGACGGCGACCGCGGGCCGGATAATTAAAGGCTGTGTTTAGTTCCAAAAAGTGTAGTGAAAGTTTGGAAAAAATATCACATCGGACACTGTAGCATATTGTAGCATCTTTCGTTTGTTTGTGGTAAACATTGTCCTATCATGATATAACTAGGCTCAAAAGATTCGTCTCGTCGTGTACATCAAAATCATGTAATTAGTTTTTTTATTTACTCACGTTTAATGTTCCATGCATGAGGAGAGAGATTTGATGTGATAGGTGGATAGTGATGTTTGAAGAGAGAATTTTGAGAATTTTAGTGATGGACGAGGAAAAAAGGCTGCGCAGGCCCGGCCCTCACTCCTCTCCTTCCCGTCCTCTCCCCCCCATCTCACCTCCCGATAAGAAGAGGAGAGAAGCCTCTGCTTCCCCTCTTTCTTCCTCCAGCTCCTCCGCGCGAGCTCCTCTCCTCGGCAGGAATCTGCGAGCTCCGATTCGATTCCAATACTCCCCGCATCGCAGAGGCCGCGCGAGAGCTGATCGCTCGCGCGGAGTCGAGGAGAGGAGAGGCGCGGAGCTGCTACCACCGCCGCACGCCGGCGCAGGAGGAGAAGGGGAGAAGGAAGAGGAGCCCGTATCTATCCGCCCGCCGGACCCATGGACTCGGAGCACTGGATCTCGCGCCTGGCCGCCGCGAAGCGGTTCTACGCGGCGCAGCTCGGCCACAGCGGTGCGGCGACCACCTCCCCCCTCCCCCTGGGATTTTCTGCTTTGTGTTTTCGGGTTCGCTTCCTGGCGGGTTTCTGATCGCTTGGACTGGTGGGTGCAGATCGGGCGGGGATGGAGGAGCTGGACATGGACGAGGAGGTGAGGCCGGAGTTCGCCTGCCCCTACTGCTACGAGGACCGCGATATCACCTCCCTCTGCGCGCACCTCGAGGAGGAGCACCCGTTCGAGCCCCACGCCGCGGTGAGTGTCCGCACGCTCAGTGACTTGATCGGGGTGCTTGTTTTCCTCCACTGGGTGGAGATTGGAGAAGGTGTAGTTTGTGCTTTGATTCGAGTGGTTGACCTGGAGGATGAACTCATAATAGTAGAATAGGCGTTGTAGGGGAAGATGCTTGATTATGGATTGATGAGAGACGGGAACCTATCAGCTTGGGGGCGTTGACCTGAAGAACTAGATGCTCTTTTTTTATCCCTTGGAGTACTAGTATACTTTGATGACTATGTTAGTTGCAGAAATGTTCTGGTCTGGCTAATTGATACTTGAACTAGAACTCTTGGATATGCCAAAGGTAGACTTGGGTACCTCCTTACCTGTCAACAGAACCACCATGGTCTGAAAGCCTTCAAGGAGGTCTTGCAAATAGACATTTGGAGAAGACTGGTATTAACTTTAATCAAATGAATGGACATAATTCATAGTTGTGGGATTCTATCACTGATCTAGTGAACTGAAATGTTTACTTCAGACTGAAATATCTACCTCTGTAACTTCTAGCTTCCCTTAAGTGAACTCATCTGTCTCCGAGGTTATATAGATGTGTTGCATATAGATTGAGGAACCGTTTTCTTTGACTCATTTGAATTTGCCTTTTGCTTATGTATTTGCTTGGACTAATTATTGCAACCATGTTGTTGTATGCTAAAAATTAACATAGCCATTCCTCCCCAAAAAATGAACATAGCTATCGTTTTTTATTATTTTTGCGCATGAACATATGGCAGCCATTTCCTATGGCCACCTCAGTTTATTTGAAGGCCAAAGTTGGTCAGAATATATTAATAAACTACGATACACTCTCCCATTGCCTCCTGCCGGGACCAATATCTCCGCTTCGATGAAGCAGAACACTTGCAACGGACGACGATGCCGTCTTCCCTTGTAAAGTTGGGCTGTTTCACTCCTTGTATAGGTTCATCCTTCTATAAAGTTCCATGTCGTTTAGATGAACAAGGTAGCAACATTTCGACGCCGGTCTGCTGTGAAATTGCAACAACGATCCCTTCCACCAGTTCTCCATGTTCACCCCCTGTATTGACATCTGCATAAGTCCATCTCACCATTCACTAATCAACATACAGTATAATTTTACGCGCCTACGCATAGCGTAGGCACAAATGTGATGCCGTGTTTTATTCACGCGCCCCGTTCGTTGTCGTTGTCAACCAAGTTACGCACGCCCTGCCCGACGTCTCCCCGCGCGCTCTCGACCCTCGCGGGCGCGCAGCCCGCACTGGCCCGCCAATTTCCACCCTCTTTCTTCGCCGCGCTTCGCCGACGCGGGGTCACGGTCTCACGGCGATCACTGCGCTGCGCGCGGCCCCAGCGAGTCACTCCTGGATCCCAAACCCACCCGCTCCGCCCCCGCCGCGTACGCTGCCGTCGAACGCCCACGCCCAGCCTCCCGTAGCTAAACTCGCGAGAATTACTACTACCGGCAGCAATGCAGCATCCTGCATTCCTGCCATCCCAGGATATCGCAAGCCGAGCGGCCCGACAGGTCCACGCCACGTCGCCACCACCGCGCAGACGGCGGGTCGCCTCGCCCCACACGTCATCCGCCACGAAATTTCACGGCCCTGCCTCACTGGGGTGGGCGCGGAGTGGTAAACACGGCGGGGACAGCTCTGCCCACTGCCGACGGCCCACTGCCCTGCCTGCTCTGCCCTGTCCGGCGGGCTCTCCGCGCGGGCGCTGACGCTGACGGCGACCGCGGGCCGGATAATTAAAAAGGCTGCGGCGGCCCGGCCCTCACTCCTCTTCCCGGCCTCTCCCCCCGCATCTCACCTCCCGATAAGAGGACGAGAGAAGCC
>OAMR01000423.1:474688-495492 GCA_900205405.1 Echinochloa crus-galli
GCCATTTTGTCAATCAGAGGTTGGAAATCGACCCGGCGAACGTGCTTGTAATGCAGAGGCAGGCCCAGATATTTGCAAGGAAAATTCTCCACAGGGCATGGAAAGTCCTCAAGTACCAATTCCAAGTTCAGTTCCTCGCACCGGATTGGGTAAACAGTGCACTTGTCTCTATTGGCGTGAAGGCCTGAGGCCCCCCCGAAGAGCTCCAATATCTGTGCCGTTGCTGTGATATCATCCTTGACAGGCTTGAGGAAAACTGCAGCATCATCGGCATAGAGGCTGGCTCTAAGGGTGGCTGCTCGGTTAGCGATTGGTGAAAGCATGCCATCTTCCGCAGCTGCAGCAAACATTTTTTTTGCAGAGGTTCCATGCACAGGATGAAGAGCATTGGTGATAAAAGATCACCTTGCCGCAATCCTCTTCTATGTGAGAACCAATTCCCCTGTGCCCCATTGAGCAGGACAGCTGAAGATGTGGTGGATAGCAAAATAGTCATCCAAGCACGCCATTTAGGCCCAAAACCATATTGCTGCAAGACCTCCATCAAGAAATCCCATCTCACCGAATCAAAAGCTTTTGCAATGTCAAGTTTCAAGAATAAACCGGGCTGCTTCTGCCTGTGGAGTGCTCTAATTAAATTCTGCGTGTAAAGGAAATTATCTTGTATGCTGCGCCCCCGATGAATGCACTTTGGGCTCGGGAAACCAACTGATTCAGCTCGCCTGAAAGTCTAGCAGCCAGACACTTTGAAATGAGCTTAGCAATGATGTGTATTAGGCTAATTGGCCTGAAGTCCGAGATTTTCTTAGCAAAAACTGTCTATACGCCATGCTGAGCTTGGACCAGGGCTGCTCCGCCTTTTGTGTGATCTGGTGTTATCGTAAACAGAAAGTGGATTCGCTAAGTTTGCTGTAGTTGGCGGCACGAGCGGCTGTCTCCCTTCAACGTGTATTTGCTTCCTCGATCGCCGGGGCCGCCGCTGAGAGTTGTTGCGGCCTCCGAAAGTCCGAATCATATTCCGCGACGTGAAGGACGCGGCTGGCTGTCTGGGTCTGCCTGTCTGGATCAGTTGGTCTCAAGGGAATGGCGTGGTCGTCTGTCTGTCTGAGGTGTGGAGCCGATTGATGGTGTCCGTCTCAGTCGAATAGTCGATTACCATGACTCCAATGTCAAAGAAAGACTCCAGTACGTAGAAACTGCTAGAACCGGAGAGATGTTACTGATCTAAGGGGTCCCAACTGATAATAGCATCCACACGAATGCCCCAAGTCAAATAAACTTAATTCAAGGCCAAGTGACCATTCAACCCCGTCGCACAGGCCACAATTAGGAACAGGCGAACGAGTTCTAGAATCCACAAGAAAGCAGAAACCAACAAATTTATCACATCTTTATATTGCAAACATGCGTGTGCAAGTCCACAAGTTACAAGCATATATGTCCATTAAAAGGTAGGACACATGCTTCCGCTGAGATGAAGAAATTGTGGAGTATGAAGGCTGCACAACCATGCCCCCAGTGCGTGCCTCAGCGTTAGCACATGCAGACTGATGAGGCCCATACACCTGAAGTCTTATTTCATCATGATCCTCCAGCTGGAAAAAAATAAGCTGGTGATCCGTAATCCTGGCTGATAAAAAGATGCCAGAGGAAATACCTGAAGATTTCCGATGATAATAAGTTATGCATAACGTGGTATATCACACAAACAACTCATGAGTGTGCAGTAAAGGCCGATTTAACCAGACCATGCCTGTGGAGCCAAGGCCTGACTAGTTACATGAGGTACCTCAACTACAGTCTGTGGCTGAGGCTTCTGGGTGAGTGGCTGCACAGATTGAGTGCCAGCTTGGAATGGCTGAGCCTGTCTGTGCTCCAGATGATTTTGGCCTTGCATACAGTACATTGCTGTTTGGTTAGAGCGCTGCTGGTCTTGTTGGTTGCTCAAAGAGACCGGCACCAGTTGCTGTAAAATAAGGCCATTGCAACTTTGGAATTGCACAGCAGGAGACTGAACCGTGTTTACTTGGTGTATAGGCACGAGGGCAAGCTCATTTTCTCTTGCCATGAAAACTGATGGAGCAGTACCTTCACTCTTTTGTGCAGAGTCCTCATGTACTATCTGAAGTTTGCTCATTTCTTTCTGGGTTTCGACGAGCTCCTGCTTTTCCTGAAGGACTTGCACGGATTGCTGAACCTGTCCATGGAAGTAGGTCAGGTACTAGTGACACCCTTAGAAACATCATGAATCAATTAGAACATAGGTTGGATGTTACAAATTTCATTGAAAAAGGATAAAAAGAGCACTAGATGTCAGCTATGAAGTTTATTTTGGCAGACTCATCCAATTTGGAAATCTACATAACTGTTAAAAAATTGCCTACCACAACCTGCTAGATAGCAGGCTCCACAGCCCCTAAACCAATAGAGTTGAGAAACTAAGCCAAACCAACTTCTTGCAGTACTACCAGATCCCTGTTTATTTTCTAGCTCCAGGGAGACTTGCTTACTTATCATCTGTGCAATATTCTTTGTCAGCCATATGTACTTACTCACAATCTACAGAACAAAGGCCCAACAGACAGACAAATACAGTAGCAAGTGCAAGCATATTAGTTTAGCTAATCTGTGCCAGGTACGCTGATGCCATGCTGTTATTGCATTCAAATGGATTTTGATGCGCCACTGTGCAGGAGCAGCACTAAAACAATGAGCTAATGCATGCCTGAGATATCCCGGCAAATTAATAAATACAGAAACTGATCGTCTTTGCACTACGCAAATGTCTAATGCTTGAACTGAAAATCATTCTACCATATTTCAGAATACATTTAACTGGAAAACACGCCATCCATTCATTACATGCATTTGTTCTGTCCAACCTAAACCAACACTAAGGCTAACATTTGCCCAAACATTAGCCCATCAGAAACAGCAAACAGAACCTGTTTACAGCAAATTCTGAAGCCAAACACTAAATGTTCACAGTTAATGATGATAATACTTCACAGTAATGCACCATACAACAGAGCTAAAATAAAAACAGCAAAGTATATTTCAATGTGAAACAAACATACCTCTTTCACATGCTTTTCAAGGCAGCGGAAGTTAAGATTTGCTTCACCATGATAATCCATCACATCACTTCGTAGTTCTCCAATGGACCGTTCCAGCTTATAGCAATATAACTCCAGTTGCGACAACCTACCACTAATGACGTCCAGTGAATTCAACAAGTTATCCGCTTGTTTCTTCATGCAGTTCTCTATAGCTTCTGTTACGATTTCTTTAGAAATTTTTTCTTGCTCATGGAAATTAACAAATGACATCAACAGTCTGTTCTCCTGAAAATCCTGATTCATTAAAAAAATGGAGAAAATAGTAAGACCACAGACAATGGACATATTGATTTAACATAATATGAATACTTAATAGGTCTGAGAAATCTACAACAGAGTATTAATGATTCAAGCAATACTTCATATTTGCACAGCTCAGAAGTCGGAGCTGTAAACGAACTAATGCCAGCATACTACATGTCAGAAAAAGCGAACGCAATAGATGCTATGCATAGACTACTACAGAGTTCCAGCTCAAGAGTTCATAGATAAAAGGACTTTGATGTCCATATGTAGGGATCCTGTCAAGCAATTTGTTCAGTTATATATTTGGATCTAAAATAGCAAGGAAAGTAAATTATGGAACATGTGAAGACAATACGACATGTTTCTATTGTAGCCTTAGTTACAGAGAATATAACCATAACAAGAATCACCTCATCACGTTTCAGGTACCTAAGAACAAATCTACCCAGGCTAGCAGCTTACAGCGTTGCACCTCGAGCCAAACTACCGCCAAACCCGACAAGGCAACCAAAACTAATGCGAAATCTCCATACAAAACTCGAAGTACGCCACCCCGTCCATTCCTTTCACTCAAACGGGTCAGATCATCACAGAGACAGAGACAGTACAGCCGAAAATACCCAAAGCCTAAGCTGCAAAAGCGGCCAACGAACTTCCAAATCTGCAGTCATACACCAGTAACGGCCGATAATCCCTAACCGTCCCCACAAATCAGAACGAGGCGGGAAGCTGCACCCCAACCCCCAACCGAGTAACGACCTACCTTCCCTACCAACGACCACGCGCACACGAAACCCCTCGGTCAGAAGTAGAACACGCTAGTCCCCAACGGCGGCCAAAGCCAATACCGCAAGGGGGACGCGGCGCGGAGATCTCACGAGGATCGACTGCGGGCGGGTACCTTTTGCCGGAGCGCCTGGTCGAAGGAGCAGCGCTTGGGGTCGGGCGAGAGGCCGAAGGCGCCGGAGACGGAGGCGGCGGCGGGCCGTGCCGGGGACGCCATGCTGGGCGGGCGGCTGTAGCGGCGGTCGGCGGCTGCGCGCCTGCGCTAGGGTTTCCTCCGATGGGCTGCGACTCCGCGATGGGGTCGTCAGAGGATTCGCACGCAAGGGAAGCGACGGCGAAGGGAGGAGGAGGAGGAGGCGTGGGTTGGGAGGAGTGGAAGCCAAGAGAAAAAAGAAGAGTAAAAACAAAGGAAGAGGGTTTAAAAAAGCGGAGCAAAGCGAGGAGGGTCGGCGAGGCGACTGGCGAGTTCGGTCCGGCCCGCGGGACGGAGGGGCGCCGAATAAATACGGCGGGGTGGTGGCCGGGTGGGGGCGTGGTGCCGTGGTGGGGGGAAAGGGAAAGGGAAAGCGAGGGCACGAGCGCTCGGCGCGGAGGCCACGCGACCCGATGGGCGGCCGCGTGCCTCCCCGTCCGCGGACGCGGCGCCGAGCCCAGATCCGCTAGCGGTTTGGCTTTGGTTGGTTGGGTCGGGAACGGGTCGCGCGGTGCCGTGCCGTGCAGCCGAGCCGCTCGTGATCCGCGCGGGTCAATGCCGCCGGGTTTTTATGGCACCGTGCCGCGCGCGAGGCGTGCGTGACTGCGCGGCCGGTGGGCGCTGGCGGAGCCGCGGGTCGCCTGACGCCGCCGCTACCTATCGCCGTACTGCGGGTGGTACTTGCGCTCCGGCTCCGCTGGCGCTGGTGGCCGCCGGCGTGTTTCACGACTCCATCCCGGTTGGGTTGAATAGCGGATGGCGGGTGGTGGGTGGCATTTGCAATTTTTTAAAGATGGGATGGCATTGCAAGTAGCACACAGGGACACGGGGTGACCATGACGGATGGGCTAGTATGAAAAGTTTACGTGGATAGGAATGCACTCGCCCATGACCGTGTCCTAATCTTATGACAGGTCAGTACTTGGTATACTTGGACCGGCTGGGAATTGGCAAACCGCGGCCTGCAGTTCGACCCGTGTAGTACGTGGTAGTATTAGGTTAAACGGACCCGGTCATTTTTGGCTACCTCGACGACTGCTGCGTCGATTCAACTTGCACAGTGTTTCGACACTTTGACAGCAACGAGACGCGAACATAGTACGTACATGCAACTACTAGATGATGAATCCAAAGTAAAACAAGCAAGATCCATAGACAGACAGACTGGCCGTAATGAAAGCCCAATTGCCCAATCGTCAAGTCAAACTCATCCGGTTGCTTATCAAATTCCAACTTGTGTTCAATAATGGACTAAAGATACACCCCGCCCGAAGATTTTTCAGGCTTTGCTTTTTCCAAATTGCGGACGTTGATTCCCCGCCCGAAAGCAAAGCGTACCCACAGCTTACCACCACAAGATAACCGGAAAAAAAGAAAAGAAAAGCTGGCGTCGCGTTCCGGAGGATGCTGCCGGTGCCGGGACACGTAGCCACCGTACATGTTGCAGGCGGGGCATCAAAGGAGGACGACGTCGCCACGGTGGCCGGGCTCTGCCTCTGCGGATAGACACGAGCCGGGAAACGAATCTGGAAGTGAGATGTCACGCTGACTTGGATTCGGGGAATAAGAAACGGGGTTGGTGGCTTCTTGTGTGACGGGTCACGCGACGTCCCTGCCACACGAAAATCTGGTGGTCTCTGTTGGGACGGAAACAAATTTTCTTTTGCGAGACAAGAGAAAACAAAATTAAGTGGCTGGTAATGGCTGCCTGATCCCTTTCGGGGCGGCACAGTTGCGCATGCCGCCACCGCCCAACGGGGGACATGTGCGCTACAGGGAACCGGCGGCATTCGGATCTGATTTTGTGTCGAGGACGGGAGGAAAATGGCGTGGTCATGGGCCATGGCTTGCGATTTGTTTTTGATCAAGTGGCCCGGCGCAAGTTGGAGTTGGACGACGACGCTGATGATGCCTGACCTTCCAAGTTTCAAAAACGATGATGCTGACCTTCGAGTGAGCTGAACGATTCAGAATTTCAGAGGAAGATACTTGGAGAGTTAAGGCTTGGAGGGTAGAGGTAGATGTAGATGTACGCGTTCGGAAAACAGAAAATAATTTGGTCCTTGTTGCACACGTGAGACACATTTATGCGTGAGTTCGCGTGGACCGCATGGCCCGATACTGACGCGCCATCCTACTTATTAGTTATTACGTTTACACGAACGCGCCGTGCCCTCGCGCGGGTGCAACGAGATCGGTCAACTCCGTGTTTAAGGTACGACGTTTATGCCTGACCAAACATTACTTTACTTGGATGACAGGGCTCTTACATTGTCGCCTAGACGCTTTTCATCGTTGATGAAATGGCCAGCAACTTTTTATATGTGTCAGTGTTTCCCTGCATTACGCGCTAATGCATAAAGTTCAACATGCTAGTTTGAGTTCGTCTCCTCAACTTTATCAACCTTAAGATCTTCGTCCCTCCGTTCCAATTCGTAAGTTATTCAATCTTTTTTAATATTAGATTATTCTATGTTTGAACAAAATAAATAGTATTATGATGATTTATGGTTCCAAACATATATACTATAAAAATTAATATATGCTTATATAGTATCATACATAAATATTAGTCTTACATTATATAGACCGGTAAAATTCAAGATGTTTTGTTTTTCGAAAAAAATAGAATGACTTATAATTTAAAACGAATATATATAGTAGTACTTTAGTGTTAGTTAACTGGGAATTTCGGAAAGAGCAAAATACAAGAATCTTCAAGGGAAAGGAGTAGCGAGGCTTTTTATCTCTACTACAAAAAGAACGAGCAAATGGACCGCATTCACTCCTGTTGACGAAAAAATGACTGGTGGGTATATTGGTTGTTAAAAAATTTAGATCTTTATAGTATAGATAGAAGGGCCCTGTTTAGTTTTCTTCAACTTCTCAAAATTCTCTCTCCAAACTTCACTATTCACCTATCACGTCAAATCACATCAAATCTCTCTCCTCATGTATGGAACATTAAACGTGGGTAAATAAAAAAAACTAAGTACATGGTTTTGATGTACACGACGAGACGAATTTTTTGAGTCTAGTTAGGTCATGGTAGGATAATGTTTACCACAAACAAACTAAAAGTGCTACAGTGTCCGATGTGACTTTTTTCACTTTACTTTTTACTTTTTTTTCAGAAACTAAACACCTTCAAAATAGATAGATGGATAGACAAGAGAGTTAGCTTTTGTTAGAATTATATTTTTTATGAGATTTTTTATAAAGTGTACATCTTATACCAAAAGCCAGGCTGCCCGACCACCAAGCAGGCCAAGCCGCCACTACACATCGCGCGTGGAGCGGAGCGCGACGGGTATGGTGTTAGGGCCTGTTTGGTAGAGCTGATTTTCTGAAAGAAGTGATTATGTGGCCAAAAGTGATTCTTTTTGATTCTTTATCATAAACTATCAAAATCAGGATGGATAATCACTTCACAGAATTGGGAGAGGCTGCTTTTTACAGCTCCCAGTCTTAGTTCATTTTAAGAATCAATTCACAGAATCAACAAAGAATCACTTCTGTCTAAAAATGTTCGGGCCTTAGATTTCTTTGCTGGGGCCATCTGGGCTATGCTGATTCAGGCCCAACATGTTAATGGGCTACGCCCGTGACAACTGACGAACTAGGCGAATTGACGTAGTGGTAGGGCCATCGTCCGTCGAGAGCTCGGCGCGCGGATCCAGGCCGACCCCCGAGGGCAAGCCGCTCGCTCACATCCTCGGCAAGCCCATGATCCAGGTCCGCCCCCTGCTTACCTTGTCTTATCACATCTGAGTGTCTGCCGTATGCTGAGATGCCTGTAACAGAAGCTGCTGTGATGGTGGGCAATCCAATCAGGTGGGGATATCCCCCGTTGATCCTTCAAAAAAAAGAAAAATCATCTGAGTGTCTGATAGAGAGAGCGAGAGGAAGCTTGCGGTAGAAAACCAAATTGGGGGAAGTGTAACAGCAACTCGCTGTTGGGATCGCGAGGGGAGGTCCAATCGAATTGTGCTATTGCTTCGTCTAGACTTGGGCTGCGGTGTCATGTCTGTGTTTGACATGACGTCTCAGTGAGTGCAAGATGGTGTCCTTTTGGTACAGCATTGTCAATTTGCCATATCAAGTTCGTCCGGACTTTAGGTTGCCCACTATCGGCCTGCTCGGAAGGACTGGCTGCAACTGCAAGTGCGATGCAGCTGCAGCAGCCGAGTGCACAACCTGAGTCTGTTTTAGTGGAACAGTACTGTTTCGATCGTGATTTTCTTCCAGACCTCATACTTCACAATCAAATTGTTCCTCAATTTAGTGACTATGGTGAATTTATGTGAAGCTGCTGTGGTTTGATGTTTAGCCTTGTTGGATCAAGATAAAAACTGATTTCAAATAATGGAATTCTTCTGGCCATGCTGATTACTCTGTTATCTGTATAGTGCCTACTCTGCATTTTTTTTAAAAAAAACTCTGCATTTTTAGTTGGAGTGTTTTTCATGTAAGAGCCCTTTGACTAGAACACACTTCATGCGTTATTGACTGTGAATGAATTTCTATTTGATTGATGTATTTTGTAAAAGTAAATGGTATATAGCTGCCAGTTTTAGCCAGTTTTGGTTTCTTGTCTATGACTACTTTACCAGTCTGTATAGTTCCCGCAGCATCTTATGTTGACATTATTTATAAAGAATACAGCACTAGTTAGTTCTGAAAGTGCTTCATTACCTTTCTAAAACTATTATGTTTGTTATTTCTTGTTTCTGTGTTTAGCTATTTTCTTTTGGTTTTCACATTTACAGAGAACATGGGAAAGAGTTAAGTTGGCTTCTTCTCTGGACCATGTTGGTAAGCTTGACATGGCTATACCTTAAGTTGATCATCTGCTTGATTGGTTGTTCACACTTAGCTTGTTTTCCCCATAGTTGTGGCAACGGATGATGATAGGATTGCAGAATGCTGTCGGGAATTTGGTGCTGATGTTATAATGACATCAGAATCATGCAAAAATGGTACCGACTTTATCATTTATTTTATCTTTTCATGATTATGTGGCAAATCACCGTATGTGTTTATTGGCATTTGCCTGATAATGTAGGATCTGAACGCTGCTGTGAGGCACTTAAAAAGCTTGGGAAGCGTTATGATATTGTTGTCAATATTCAAGGAGATGAGCCTCTTATTGAACCAGAGATAATAGATGGCGTAGTTATGGCACTGCAGGTGGTTACTTATGCAACACTATCTTGATGTTTCTTGGACTTCTCTTTAGCCAAATAAAATGGCTTTTGGTCCAGTAGTGGGGGACTAAATCATTTCTTTAAACGTACTTCTGAAAATTGTATACTATGGAGTTCCTTTTACCTTGTACTCCTAATCAGCCTGTACCTTTGCAAATCTCATTTTAGTTGACTTTTTTTTTGCATTTCCAATTTGGCTTGCAGCGAGCTCCTGATGCAGTCTTCAGCACCGCTGTTACTTCACTGAAACCTGAAGATGCATTTGACACAAATCGAGTGAAGTGTGTTATGGATAATCAGGGCTATGCAATCTACTTTTCAAGAGGGCTCATACCATCCAATAAGTGAGACGCCGATATTTGTTTTAACTCTGCCATCAACCATATTTCCATATGCAGTTTTTTCTAACTTTGGGCATTTCAGATCAGGGAAAGTCAATCCTAATTATCCGTATCTTCTTCATCTTGGGATCTCGGTATTTCATCGACCTTACGCTATTATTGTTTATGTTTGCTCCATGGTCTTTTGCGGTTGAACCTGTAGTCTCTTTTACTTTATACTTGCCTAATTAACTGACTATTTTCTCACACAGGGCTTTGATTCAAAGTTCTTGGAGATCTATCCAGAACTGCCACCAACACCTCTACAACTGGAAGAGGACCTAGAGCAACTGAAAGTTCTTGAAAACGGCTACAGGATGAAGGTAATTTGACATGGGCCTAGAATCTGCTAGCAGACAGTGCCTGTTTGTTACTGCTCTGATGCAGTTTTTTTCACATGAACATGAACTTGTACAGTCTCAATGCTACTCCGCTTCCACCGTGTGTAGTAGCATCTCTCTTTATGTGCCTAACATGTTGCGGGCTTACAGACAGTTTATGTCATAGAGCGCTGGATTTTGTTTCCTCTTGTAGGTGATCAAAGTGGACCATGATGCCCATGGTGTGGATGCACCCGAGGATGTTGAGAAAATCGAGACACTGATGCGAGCGAGAAACATTCAGTAGAAAATGAAGAGGAAGTGTTTGCTTTGCATTGCCATCAGTGTAGGCTTGCTGGGAGATGTCGGGTTGTGCTACCCATTTCCTGGAGATAGCGCGGGGTTAGTAAGTAAACCCGTCGAGTTGGTCAGTTAGGAGCTGTTCGGTTTGCTGTTTGTGTTTATCTCCCTGGTTTCGAAACCCCGCATGTCCCTGTATTTCATGTTCGCATGACTTCAGGTTTCGTGTCATGGCAATATCCTAGCTACCTAGGCATAATTGGTGTAATTATCTGATATTTCGCTCCCTTGGTCAAGTTTGTGCTTGCTAAACTGAGTAACAGTTCATGCAAATTGTATCTGTACTTCAGGAGTTGGTAGAAATACAATATTTTGGCACCTAAACAGTTTACATTCAAAAACTTTTCAACTACAAAGTTGTAGATCACGTTGAGGGCTACAATTTTGATATAAAGTTCGTCTTTATTCGAGTTCGTATAAAAAAGTATGAATTGTTTTTTGATATAAAATTTAGGTCGCCCTGTGTTTGTCCAGATGAGACTCAAAACTAAGTTTGAGGACCGATGTGATACAACCGAACAAGTTTAAGAATTTGAATAACTTGAATGGATGATTTGCAAGTTTAGGGACCGAAATGACACAACCGAACAAGTTTGAGGACCTAAACGGTCAATTTGAAAGTTTAGGGACCGGGATGACACACCCGCGATAGTTTGGGGACCGGCCGTACACTTTACTCAAGTATTTTCCTCCTTATGTGCAGTGAAAAGCAAATGGTTTCTCCAAATGAAGCAATTGAATTGAGCAGCGTAGTAATAAAAAGGCTAAAAGCACACCCGTGCTGTAATCCTGACTCGTGGCTTTGTGAGGTACACATATATAACAGCTTCGCACAATCCTTGATGCTCACACGGAATGCCGTATCCATATAGCTAATCTTGTCATTGTAACAGGACAGAAAATCAGAAATGCAAGCTGGGAAGCAGATGAAATTAAGCAGGAAACTAGAAACATGCCCGATTATTTCTGCTCTAGCAGACGTGTCCGGCGCCTGTGGGGGTGTATGCGTATTGCCTTGCCTTCATGTAATGGTTCAGTTTCAGTGGTGCTGCGGGTCAGGCCCGCTCGGCACTTCTCTCTTGCCGCTGCCCTCCGCCGTCGCCGTCGCCGTCGCCGTCGCCGCGTCCCCCCACCCGTCCACCCGACCTGCGAGCAGCACCGGCGCGTGAAGCAGCGCGCGCGCCCGGTGCGGCAATGCCGTTGCCGCGAGCGGCCCCGAGGCCACGATCACGGCGAGCACGAGGAGGCAGACTAGGTGAACGCGAGGCCTCATCTCCTTGTACTACTTGTGCACACCCAGGATGTCTTGGTCTTCGATGATCCATGATCACCGTTCACCAAAGCTGTTTATATAGGGAGCGAGTGGATCATATCGGCGGCGCGTGAGGTGATCGCGCCGCAGCGCATGCAGGAGTGGTGGCCGACGACTCCGTGTGCTTATCGGCTTCAAATCGCCACACTATTCAGCACCAGCCCACTAGCCTGCATATGGCAGTTTGGATTTCGCCACACTGTTGCACGGACGTGAAGCATATTGGTACTCCCTCCGTTCCACTGTATAAGCATTCCAACCATTCAAAGTCAAAATAACAGAACTGTTAAAATACCTTTATACCCCTCATTTTACACTACCCACCAACTCTCCATCCACCCCACTAATCCACAAAATTTTGCCTTATCTATAGGAATGCTTATATTTTGGCACAAAATTTGAATCCTACAAATGCTTATATACTGGGACGGAGGGAATACCAATCGATGGCGATGGCGTTGCCAATCCGCCTGCAGGAACAACAGGACTGCATGCAAAGCCGGCAGCTAAGGCTTAGGAGCATCAGAAAGTGGCACTGCACAAACATTCTGCTGGGTTTTAGATATGTGTATATCCAGGGCGGTCTTTGGGCCTCGTCAGCCTTATGTGCGTCTTCTGGATAATGGTTGTTATTTCTAATTGTGGATGCTGAGGAAAAAAAGGCTTCGTCAGGTGGGTTATGGACAGACCTTCCAATACTGAATCAAAGCAATATGCGGAGAAGAGAAATGCAAGTGATGTACTAGTACTGGACATAAACAAGGGATAGCTTAACACCTTCTGTCACCTTATTTGTTCAGTGGAAATTTTGGACGATCTTTTCCCAATACCCTGAATAGAAATACTATATCCAAAAGTATATGATCCAAGGACAAGACAAGTAATCAAAGCTAACTTTCCGATAATCCCACACGCCCGTCACCCTTTCTTTTTCGCCGACAAAGTTAAACAATGTTGCTTTTAGACCAGGAACCAATTAGATAACTCTCTATTGTTCTTTTTTTTTATCTGAACACTGACATGATCGATATTCATTGGATTGTGCCACTTTAAATCGAGTTTGAGGTTGATGTACTGCATGTCCGGCAATGGTGTGCTCTGCACTTGGGCTCTTTTGCTTGCCAGTTGGACAGTTGATAAACTAGGTCCAATTAAGCAGGCCACTTGGCTAATGGCCACCGCGATACGATGCGCTTATCGGACATGAAAGCTCTTTCGGCATACGGTTTCTTGTCGTAGCGGCGCACGCTGATAGGTAGTAAACGGCAAAAAGGCTTATTATGGCAGACAAGTTCTGTGTGCGATACAGACATTTCGTGTAGGTTGGTCGCCGTCTATTTTCAAAATATTGTTTTTTGTAGTAGGCACTATCGTCATCTTCATCTTTTCAGTTTCCACAGCAATTCACTGAATTTTACTATAGAAAATTAGTGGACAAACTTGCGTCTCAGGTACCTTTAGATCAATGTCCAAATGTGTAACTCATTAGAGATTAGGGCCCTGTTTAGTTCCCCATCCCATCACTAAACTTTCAAAAATTCTCTCTCCGATGTGACATTTTTTCCAAACTTTCCCCTACACTTTTTGGAACTAAACACAGCGTAAACGTGGGTAAATAAAAAAACTAATTATATTGTTTTGATGTACACGACGAGACGAATCTTTTAAGCCTAGTTAGGTTATGGTAGGACAATGTTTACCACAAACAAACGAAAAGTGCTACAGTGTCCGATGTGACATTTTCACTTCACTTTTTCTCTTTTCACATGAACTTAACACTGCCTAGAAGGAAGAGTCAAGGTAATAAATAGAGTTCATAGCACCTGGCAAATAGCTGCCTCTATTAGGTGGCATCCAAAATACAGTGCATTGGAACTTAGCGGGCGCTAAAGCGTTTTCTGGGCCACTATGGCCGTGTTTGGAACAACTTAACTTTAACTTATGACAAAAATAAGCTGAAATTAGAAGCCAAATGATACGTTTTTTGCAGTTTTTTTTACCACGCTTCCCCACCACCCCATTTGTACTAAAACGCATAAGCTGGTTCAGATCCACTTCTCACATAAGTGCTATTTTCATATTTGTACAACTTATCTGAGAAGCGTTTCTCATAGCCGCTATTCCAAACAGGGCCTATAGCACTTGCAACGCTGATATAGAGCGGTGCATTACTGGCATGCTATCTTATTATGGTTGTGTAATGTAAAATCTATTTTTTTAATTTAAAACTTCTGTTATCTTATTGCCTTATATATATATATATATATATATATTGCGTGTGTAAGTTATGTACAAAGTTATGCTTTAAAATCATAATTTTAGTTGACTAGGTTATTTTAAATAATGTTTGTAGTAGATGATAAAGTCATACTATATGTATAGTTACACATACTACTTTTAGTAAAATTCTGAGCATCGCTACATTGGAACTTTTGCATGCATGGTATCCTGACTACACATATGCCAATCCGCTACTAACCGACGGTCCATTATTTTATTACCTTGGCAAGGGTCAGAAGTTCATTTTGTCTGCTTCACCTAAAATATAAACTTCAATGTACAGCCATGGAAGATGACCTTGGGCACTAGCAATAAAGTATTCATAACAGGAATTCCAGTCAATGTCCACTCATGCCAGAATTAGGGCCAAGCAAATGTTGTTTGTACTGGACTACCTTTGACATGCTGGGGAAGAGAATTATGGAATTTTATCAAAGGTAGTTGTGTATGGACGAGGATTTGTTTCTGATGGAGGAGATGTATCTTTCGTCCACCCAAGGTTTATTCGAAACCCCTTCAGTACCAGTCACCGTCATATTGTTGGGTTTGGGGATAAAGTCATATGCTTACATGCACGCATGCATGTACGTACTGAAGGTGACTTGAATTTCTAAGGCACTCTGATACGTGACATGTTATGTTACCATGAATATGCATGGTTGTCTAACTGATGTCTGTATTGTTCTTCAACGACCTCCAACAACAGTAGCAAATGAAAGCACTCTTCTTTCCCGGAGTGAACTTGCCCCTGCCGCGGCTGCCCTTTCATGGTAGAGTGTCAGTGTGTCACACCCGCAGCAACACCTCTCCTCAGGTCCTCCCTACTCCCCCTTCCACCTCAGTCCTCACCATACCATTGTGGTCTGGTCGGCATCATCTTCCTCATATTGGCCACACCCATCACTTGTTTTCCACCACCATACAACGTCACTGCCACCATGCATGTCTCATCTCCTCCACGCCCGCCAGCACCGCAATTGGAAATAACTTGTTTTCAACAGGAGGAAAACCATGAGAGATAGAGTGAGATAATAATTAAGCGGAGAGGTGGAACTTTATCCGTAACCCTTGGTGGTACAAAAATTATAAAGAGACCATTAGGTGTTTACTTAGGATATATACAACTATATGGATTTTCCTTGCAACAAATATCAGCTGTTTTGTCCATCCCTTCAAGCCCGCCTAAATCGAACCCCAACCTAATGTGTCGTGCTGGAGCCTCCGTTGAGGGTAAGAACATAGAAGTTCTCCACTGCGACTGCATGCACACGTGCAAGCAAAATAAAACTGGATTGCCTGGTAGAATTCCCGGATAATATACCTAGAAAATGATGGCGGAGCCAGACGACAGAGTCACCCGTGTCAGCTCTACAAATGAACGGTATAAATAGTGATTTCCTACCGATTTTATAGAAATTCATCGATGTCAAAAAAAAAAACACCGTCGCCCCCTGCTAGAAAATCTATAGTCTGTTGCTTTCAATGGAACAATGATGTGAACTAAAACTTCAGATGAAATGGCAGCAAATAAGAATAAAAGTTTTTTTTACATCATTCTTTCCGAGCTCTCATAAGAACCATTGCATAAACTAACCTATTTCATACGACAATATGTGATCTATATATATGACCCTGAGGGCTAGAGCAAATGGTTCTACAATTATATAGCTGTAAAACTAAACAAGATCCTCTCCTTTATTCAGACGAGCAGAAACTCAGCTCTTGGAACTCAACTCTTAAAAGTAAACAAGTCCATGCATGCTACGGATGGCCAAAACAGCTCTACAGTACGAACTGTACGAAGAACCATGCATATCGTCATGCTACGGAATCGGCAGACTGTAACTTATGGCTTCAGTGATGCTGAGGATCCGGGCCGCCAGGGCTGCGCCTCTTGGACTCGCCGACGCCGACGGCGCTGTCGTCCATCTCCATCTCCTCTCGCACTACACTCCCGAGCCGCCGCTTCACGGTTGCAGTAGTCGCCGTCGCCGTAGCAGTGAACACCGCGGCGTCATCCCTCCTCCCCATCAGTTGCCGGCCGGCCTCCGTCGTCGTCACCGCGGACGACAGAAGCAGGAGGACGCACATCAGCACCACCACACCGGCCTGTTGCGGGACTCCAACCTTCGCCATGTTATCCACAACTCCGCGCGCACTCCACTGCCCACTGTGATGTCTGGATATATCTCAGGCTCGCTCGATCAGCTCGTCGCAACAACTCCACGTACACCAGCAAGGTCAGCAGCTGCTATTAGCGCACTGCGATCCTGCAACTGCAGGTGGTCAAGTGGTGGGTGGGTGCCCGATGCTACGCGAACGGCGCAGGTTTATATAGGCCGATAGGCGGACGCGGCACGCGGCCGCCTCGCTCGATCGCCCTCGAAGAGCAGCGCGCGCGGGGGCCAGGGGGCAAGTGCTCGTTGGTGACCGCGACCCGGGCCGGGGCGGCCGGTGCGCGCGACGTCGTACGTGCCGCCGAGGTCAAATCGGCTTGGTCGCTTCTGCAATGCTCCGATCACATCCACCGGCCGGTGCCGATCCGATAAGACACGGCCGGCCGGCAACCACGCCCACGAAGGAGGCGCGCGATAGGTCCTCCGGCACCGCGCCGGCTGCTCAGGCATGCGTGTGTGCGCTTGAGCTGATGGCCAGCAGATCGGATTGGGCTCGCACGTTGGACTGGATGTGCATGCCGCGCACTGCCGACAACGGCCAGCAGCTCGCTCCTGTGTGGTGCGCTCTCGTTCTGACGGAAAGGCCTCGCGCCTCAGAGATCAGGATCGGACACGTCTCCCGGGTCTCTGTACGGGCCTTGAAATTGGATTTGTTGCATTGGCGTGCTGGGGGTTTGACCTGCCGAGCAGCTAGATAGAGTTCGTATTTCTTTCACCGGACGAGGCCGGTGCGTTGAAAAAAAAAAGCATCATCCATATGGATCCGGGGGACGGCGTATTTCAAAATTAAAGGAGGTGGATGCGGCTGTGGGCGACCTTGGGCAGATGCAGTAAACAATTGCAGGCCGAAGCTATCATGTGCGACTTTTCGGTGGAGTTTTTTCAGCTTTTGCGCAACCTGATGGTCTGGCAGCTTATAGATTATGACGAAGCCATTGTTCTTTTGGCAGTGTTTCCATATTGTAGGAAAAATAAAAAGGTTGTGCGATCCTGACGTGCAATACAACTTATAGCTTTGACCCCAAATATGATAAAAAGATATTCTTGCTATTGCCCAAGCATGAAAGATATGGATATGAATGCCTTTTCTTTTTTCTTTTCTTTTTTTCCGAGAGACCGGTACAATGCTCACAATGTACATACACTCACTTATATGAATACACACACGCAAACTCTACTTCTTTGAATCTTTGAGGGACTGGACCAACAAAAATCGAAATTGACGAAGTCACTGCAACAGGTTGTCGATGGATATGTCATCTACTATTTAGTGGGCAAAAAAAGGACACGATCAACCTAAACGAAACTATAATGCGGAAAAGATTAATTTATGAAAGACCAAAACAAGAAGAAATAGACTAATGAATATCCAAATTCGAGTTTTTTTTAGAAGATCCAAATTCGAGTTAAAAAGAGCTCATATACGGGTAGTTATTAGGCTAGCTCAACTAATGGAAGGCTAGCTCGTTTCACATCTTGCGTGATACTCCTCTGGTTTGGTAAAAGAAGTCGTTTTGGACAAGGTTTGAGTCAAACATTGGAAATATAAATCATGAATAACATTTAAGTTGTTGAGTTTGAAAATGTGAAAATTATATAAATAGATTGGTCTTGAAAAATACTTTCATAAAAAGGTATATATATAACTTTTTAAAAAATATTTTTATAGAAAAGAGAAGCCAAAGTTGTGCTTTGGTCCGTATCGTTGTCCTAAACGACTTCTTTTATCAACTGGAGGGAGTATATGTAACCGTAATCGTCAAAGAAACGCCGCCTCGGTAGCTCGTGCAAAAGGCAAATGTATCGTCACGGCATGTCGGCCGCCGCCCAAAATTTGGCTACGAACTTAAAAGTTCATCCCGGACGAAAGGATAAACATCCGAGCGTGCCTGATGAGCAGAAGATAATAAGGCTCCGTTTGGAAGTAGACATTGGAAGTTAAAATTAGAATTAGGTACCTTCAATACTTAGCGTGTTTGGATATTTTTGGTATTGGAATTGGAAATCTGATCCAATACAAAGAAGAATTGGCCCTTTAATAGCCTGATTGGTTGCCCACATCTCCCCCCGGTCAGGCTCTGTGGATGCAGATCAGTCAGTTTGTTTGCTTGCGTCGACTCCAGAGCCAGGCTCTGCGGATGCAAAACGGAGGCCAGAGCCTGGCTCGCAAGAAACGCAGCGAGCGGGCGTTTCCCGCGGGCCTGGCTCACTGGGTGCAGCGCGGGTCAGAGGGGAACCAATTTTAGCTTGCTAGCACATTGGTCTGCTGCTTTAACCGAGAAACCAAACAATAGCTCTGCTGAATCTGGCTACCGTGATGCAACCAACCAATCAAAAGGGTCTTGTATGAAACCAGCCTGTCCGCGAGGAACCTGGCTCAGCAAGTGCGAGCCTGGTTGTCCTGATACAGCAACCAATCGGACCCTAATAGAACCCCCTCCCTCAATTCGCACTCCTTCCCCTCCGTATTGCTCGGCATTGTCTTCGTCTCGGAATTCATCTACATCCAAACAATAGCTTTGATATTGTAACATAATACCAATACTACTCTAATTTGGTATTGGAACCAATTCAATGCCAAGTCCTCCAATATCTACGTCCAAACGGAGCCTAATGGATATTGTATATTTCGGCGCCTTGCATGTACAAATCTTATGAAATGACTGTTTTTCCCCGGGCTGCCGTACTTTGCATTTTAAAAATGCCTTGGCGGCTGCCACCACTGTCATAAAATAAACAAAAATATCAGGCAAAAAAGAAGGATAGACAAGGTTATCTGCAGCCCAAAACACCAAAAACGGGGCCAGAGGCCCAAGATGATAACAAATTGTAGCCCGATAGAGGGCGCATGTAGCTGCAAAGGCCCAATCTCTCTCCCGCCACTTCGGCCCTGTATAGGTAGCCCATCTCGTGGGAACTCACTGTGCTACAGGCTGCTAAAGTGCCAATTTTCTACTGCCCTATATAAACGGAATTTCTATACATCACCCGGGTGTTTTTCTAAAAGTATTTCACTGAACATTGTTTTTGTAGATCAAAAGATAAAAGTATTTGACTGTGTGCGGTACTACTGAGACGATGCAGCTATCTCGCGCACTTTTCACTTTGCCCTGAGAAGTAGTTAGTATTTGGCTTCTTTTCTTCAGTGGTAATTTCTTTCGGTGCTTCCGTAAAATGGAACCTTCGGCGTTTGATCCAAGTGCTTTGCCCCTTTGGTCGTTGATCATGCGGCGGCTTCGAAGCCGTGGAATAGTCAGACTAGGTACGTTGGATGGCGCCGTCGAGTTGTTGTTGCCATCGTTGTTTGCCGCAGCATTGGAACAGAACAGGCCAATCTGGACCCCCGTGAGGCTCACGTGGCCGGACGAGCACAGTGGGCGCGCCCCGCCCCGGTCGCGTTCACCGCAACAAGCTAAGGCGATAGCGAAAGCGACGTCTCGATCGGTTAGATAGCTCCTCCCGTCCCGTGCATACGCACGCAGACTGACCCCGTTCGCAGCATTATGCCGCGGCTAGCATACGTAGACACATGCATGCTACGGACATAGACGCGCTGACATGCAAATCGTTCGTTCGTGCGCGCATGTGTGCGCTGGTGCTGCGCCCCCGGGCGCGAGCGCGGGCGCCGATATGATATGGTGATCAGGGCCGCACCGGCGGCGAGCGGCGACACCTGAGCACACGCAGCCGCGCGCAGCACGGGCGCGCATGCGCGCCTCATAGCCCCGGCCCCGTGCACGTGGCCGCGCCGCGACGAGGGCCCCGGCCCCCGGGAGATGGATCCCGCGGCGCCGCTGCGCCAGCCAGCGCACCACCTCGTCGCGAGATTGGCCGTCCGGCCGGCCGGGCTACGCACTCTAGGCAGCAGTACACAGGTGCGGCTGCTGCCAGCGTGACCGACGCGACGGACACGTCGCCTGACACGTCTGTACTTGCGCCCACCGATCGAGTCATCACCGTCGGACTGGCCCGGCGGGGCGCCCCCCGCCCGTGCATGTGGCGTCGCGACGTACGATGAATCTCGGCTTTGCTGCTACTACGAGCTATCTACTAGTAGAGCCTGCTGCGCTGCTGGCCGATCTGGTAGTGCGCGCGCGGGAGGAATGCGATGGAACGCATCACCTACCGGCCGGCCGGGGCACCACCACCTGGGGGCGAGCATATCTTGCACGCGATCCCTGTCCGGGCGGGAGTTTTGTTGCCACATGCACGTACGCGCGCGTGCCGATTTCACTTTAATTTTGCACGGACCTGCCTTTAGCACGCAGGGCCGGTAGTACTATACTCGCCCGCACGTCTTTATTACGTTCTCTCCAGCGACACGATCGTACGTCGTAGACACGTACAACGAGTGGGGCAAAGCATCGATGGCACTTCGAGAGTGCAGGAACGAGGACAAGTTCAGCAAATCAGCAGAGGCAACA
>OAMR01000423.1:501595-523249 GCA_900205405.1 Echinochloa crus-galli
ATCACAGAGGGTGAGATGGATGGCACTACAGTTTTGCAGCCAATACAACCCAAATTAGAGCAGGGGGTTTCCTTGTTGATACCTTTCTTGATGTCCTGTTTGGTCTAAAGGTAATCGATCTGTACTTCTTATTTGTCTCATGTTGTGTTTCAATGTGCATAGCTCAGTAATGTGCCCGTGCCTGGCCTTCAATTCATTTTTGCAGGATGCACTGCATTGGACGCACTTTTATTGTTGGATTTGTCACCGTCACATACGTGTATTCTGTTTCAGCAAGAAATCAGCAGGGGTACATCCTTAGCAGGTGGTGTTTGTGAAAGAGAAAACGTAGAACAAGTTCATCTTTTTAAAGTAGGTTTTTTAACCAAACCTAAGGGTTTCTTTCTAAAAAAGCTTGATATATGTACGGTAGAGGGGGTGCTATCGTGATGTTTTGAATTATTGCACGTTATGTGACGGTTGTACACGGCCTTTTTGTATGTAACCCACTACAAGTAATAATCATGGATGTACTTGCCTCAGATAATATAATTGTAATTCGCCAATACCACCCCCCTCCCCGGGGGGTTCCTGTTTGGTATAAATTTTTACTGTCAGTCTTCGAAATGGTTGTACAGTCGGTGAATGGGCCGTCAGTAGAACTCCATTTTTAATGTCGGTTATATGTTGGAACCGATGCGGATAAAAGGTTAGGGCCGTCGGGAAGTGTTCCGCCGGTATAAAAGGGCATTTGTACCGACGTTTTGGTACCGACGGTTGATTTTCCGTCAGAAATGATGCTCTGAAACCGTCGGTACATGCTTAATCTGTACTAGTGACGGCATGTCGGCCGCCGCCCAAAATTTAGCTACGAACTTAAAGTTCATCCCGGACGAAAGGATAAACGTCCGAGCTTGCCTGATGAGCAGAAGATAATAATGGATATTGTATATTTCGGCGCCTTACACGTAAAAAATCTTATGAAATCACTGTTTTTTTTCCGGACGACTCGTCCGTATGGCCGTACTTGGATTTTAAAAAAATGTCCTGGCGGCGGCCACCACTGTCATAAAATAAACAAAAAATATTAGGCAAAGAAGAACAAGGTTATATGCAGACCAAAACACCAAAACCGAGGCTAGAGGCCCAAGATGAAAACAAACTGTAACCCAATAGAGAGCGCATGTGGCTGCAAAGGCCCAATCTCTCTCCCGCCACTGGAGTACTGCTACTTTCGGCCCTGTATAGGGAGCCCATCTCGTGGGAACTCCCTGTGCTACGGCTGCTAAAGTGCCAAGTTTGTACTGCATATATAAACGGAGTTTCTATACATCACCCGGGTGTTTTACTGTTTTTCGTAAAAGCATTTCACTGAACATTGTTTTTATAGATCAAAAGATAAAAGTATTTGACTGTGCGGTACTACTGAGACGAGACGCAGCTATGTCGCGCACTTTTCACTTTGTCCTGAGAAGAAGTATTTGGCTTCTTTTCTTCAGTAGTAATTTCTTTCGGTGCTTTAGTAAAATGGAATCTTCGGTGTACGTTCATTTTAGATTGTTAGCAAGCAAGGCTACCATGCCTCCATTTATCGGCAGGTATAGGAGGCAAGTTGGTTCGGAACTCGGAAGGATGACGAAAGCGCGCTCCATCGCATGGGTGTTTGATCCAAGTGCTTTGCCCCTTTCTTTGGTCGTTGATCATGCGGCGGCTTCGAAGCCGTGGAATAGTCAGACGACGAGGTACGTTGGATGGCGCCGTCGAGTTGTTGTTGCCATCGTTGTTTGCCGCTGCATTGGAACAGAACAGGCCAATCTGGACCCCCGTGAGGCTCACGTGGCCGGACGATCGAGCACAGTGGGCGCGCCCGGCCCGGTCGCGTTCACCGCAACAAGCTAAGGCGATAGCGAAAGCGACGTCTCGCTCCCGTCCCGTGCACACGCACGCAGACTGACCCCGTTCGCAGCATGCCCGCCGCGGCTAGCGTACGTAGACACATGCATACTACGGACATAGACGCGCTGACATGCAGATCGTTCGTGCGCGCATGTGTGCTGGCTGGTGCTGCGCCCCCGAGCGCGAGCGCGGGCGCCGATATGATATGGTGATCAGGGCCGCACCGGCGGCGAGCGGCGACACCTGAGCACACGCAGCCGCGCGCAGCACGGGCGCGCATGCGCGCCTCATAGCCCCGGCCCCGTGCACGTGGCCGCGCCGCGACGAGGGCCCCGGCCCCCGGGAGATGGATCCCGCGGCGCCGCTGCGCCAGCCAGCGCACCACCTCGTCGCGAGATTGGCCGTCCGGCCGGCCGGGCTACGCACTCTAGGCAGCAGTACACAGGTGCGGCTGCTGCCAGCGCGACCGACGCGACGGACACGTCGCCTGACACGTCTGTACTTGCGCCCACCGATCGAGTCATCACCGTCGGACTGGCCCGGCGGGGCGCCCCCCGCCCGTGCATGTGGCGTCGCGACGTACGATGAATCTCGGCTTTGCTGCTACTACGAGCTATCTACTAGTAGAGCCTGCTGCGCTGCTGGCCGATCTGGTAGTGCGCGCGCGGGAGGAATGCGATGGAACGCATCACCTACCGGCCGGCCGGGGCACCACCACCTGGGGGCGAGCATATCTTGCACGCGATCCCTGTCCGGGCGGAAGTTTCGTTGCCACATGCACGTACGCGCGCGTGCCGATTTCACTTTAATTTTGCACGGACCTGCCTTTAGCACGCAGGGCCGGTAGTACTATACTCGCCCGCACGTCTTTATTACGTTCTCTCCAGCGACACGATCGTACGTCGTAGACACGTACAACGAGTGGGGCAAAGCATCGATGGCACTTCGAGAGTGCAGGAACGAGGACAAGTTCAGCAAATCAGCAGAGGCAACAAGACTTGGGCGCGCGCGCGCCATCCATATTGTACGTGCCTACTAGCAGCCGGCGACGGCGGCAGCGCCAGCGCGCGAGCTGTGCACGTTGACGCACGCACGCCGGGGACCCGCGCGCCCCTGGTCCTTTGACTCCGATGCTTGGGACCAATAATTCGGCGCGCGGCGGCGCGGGCCGACGCGTGTTCGCGGACCCGCCCCCCGTGCCGCCGTGCGCGGCGCCGCGGCCAGACGCCCAGACGCATGTCCGTCTGCTGGCTCTCGCCGCCGGGGGACCGCGCGACGGGATCGGATCGGAGGGACCAGATCGAGGCCGGAGACGGAACCGTCCTCCCCGGGTCTGTACGTGGACCATTAATTCCTGGTGCCCTGACACGTTACGCGTTGCGCCCACGCTTAGAGTAGAGCACCGTTGCCACTGCCAGCCAGCAGGTGTACCGCAGGTGAGGTGAGCGCGCGGCCTGCTGCGTGCGCTCGGCCGCGTCGGAGCGAACATATTCGCGGCATCTGATCTCTCGCCTCGATGCCTCTCGCCATCGTCGTCTGTGCCGAGCTTCGGCGGCGGCGGCGGCGCGCGTCCGGGAGCCGATAACGGGAGGAGCTGCGCGAGTCGAGCCGAGCCGTCCGTGCGCAGAAGCCTGCATCTCGAGAGCGTTTCCAGGGGGCAGGGGGCTCAGCGTCCGATCTCGGACGGAGGGTGATGGGCGACGGTGCGCACCGCGCGTACCCAATTATTTTTCGCAACAGAAGCACGCAGCACCGTCGTACCGCGTTATCCGGCCGCACGGCGCAGCTAGCGCACGTTGTTAAGTTCGCGGTGGTTAGTTCGGGAGAGTGACCACCAAGCTGCCGCGCGCGCGCCGGCGCTGTGCTCTGGTCCAGAAAGCCAACTCGCTTTCCACCGCGCTCGGGGCATGTCGCCACCGGCGAGGGAGACCTGCGCATCGGGGCCATAACCGTTGCTCATCCATCTGCACCCGGCGGAACGTGTTGCTATTGTATTTTACGACTCCATCGACCGGATATTCCTTTACTTTGTTTCGTCTTCGATCATGATGTAGAAAGATCGACGTCAGCTAGCTTCTGCATACATGCATGCTCCGTTCCTCGGCACCGCCTGATGTAAGGACCTGTTGACGTCAATTTCGTGTGGACCGTATATGTATGCACGTGCCGTACACGGTACACCAATTCATGTTGTGTATATACATGACACTCTAGCTCCTACCGTCGTCCACCTCATGCATATCCATGAGTCATGACCAACGTGACCGACGCGACGGGCCGGGGGAAAGCGATGGGATATGCAAGTCTCCTGGTTGATGTGGTGCTAGAGCATGGGCATGGGCATTACGGCGGCAGGCTGAGCGAGGATTACGTTGGGCTCCACACGTTGTACATTACATACCCGACAATTCCGACAGTAGTTTTAGCTTGCTTTAGGACGCAAGGCCGCCGTGTCACGCTCGGAGGAGCAAGAGACACGCACGTCGTTGTGGCTTTCGAGTCACAGCAACCGCACCGTGAAATCACGATAGCGACCGTTAATTTCATGCACACATAAGGTAATTAACATCCTGGCGAATTTAATCCAAAGTGACGTCTTCTGACTGCATGCATGCGCATGCATCACAGATCGATGCTGCAAACATACTCCGTATCTCTGTACGGAGTATGACTGTACTGTACTATACGTGCAGCGCACATTGGTTTCTGTGGGCTGAGATTTATGTGAACGCGTGCATGCCTGAAACCAAGTCACTAGCTACGTTGAAGATTGCGCAAGTAGAGTACTACTCCCTTCGTCCTGAGATACAAGGTTCCGAAGGGTTCAAACTCAAAAAACAACAGTAAGAGAAAATGACCTCTATATTCCTTATTTTACACTACCCATCAACTCTCCATCAATCTCATTTAATTTATTTTCTATCTTTTCAAGATCTTATATTTAGTATAAAATTTGAACCCTACATGTTCTTATATTATGACAGGGAGGGAGTTGGTAGACTAGTCACGTCACGTGTGCGCTCAAGAAGAGCTCCAGCAACAGCAAGACCAAAACCGTTTTTTTTATAACAGCGCGCGTTGTAGGAGGACTTGGAAACAGCTGTGGATTAGGCCAGTCTCAGTGAGGGTTTCATGAGAGTTTCATGGCATTAAATGTGTTGATGTGGCAGAGGAGAGAGTGAAGAGTTTTATAGGATGTAAGAGGAGTTTCATCACCATGAAACTCATATAACACAGTTACCTAATTTCTGGTTTAGGTAACCGTGTGATGAAATCCTGCACTGAGACTCGCCTTATAGCCCGTGGTTTTGACCGTGTGGATTTGGTAGCAAGAGTTGTTGCTCGGTATGGCCGGCGCCTTTTTGGGTTAAAAACAAAAGATTTGAGGACTTTGAAGCCTCAAATTTTGTTATTATAAAAACATGAGCTGAACTACAACTCGTTCAGTCGTTCGTGGTCGAAAGCTACGAGCTACTAGGACAAAAATGCTCAAAGTCCCAAACAACACTGATGACATCGACAATGTCCTTGGATAAAGAAAGTCGAGAGAGACCATTGGCCCAACTAAGTATATCTTCGGGCAAGAGGCCTTTAATAACATTTTAGCCCAAGAAGTTTTAGCCCCAAGTTTTCAGGGAAACCGTAGTTGCAATGAGGAACGCTAATTATTAACTGAGAACTCTCTAGAGGATAAAAAGATTACAATGTTTTTTTTTTCCAGAAGTGTCATGTTCCGGTAGTGTTTACATGCACTGAAAGTGTGAAACAGCATGGTGTCATTGAGTTGGGTTTTCTGGTGGTGAATTGGGGATCTCCTCTAATCTTTTCCATTTGGGGATTAAACGAACAAGACCTTCGTGAAGAAAATCTCCCAAGCAATTATTCTCGAGTTGGAATCTCCAAAATACTATGGCCATGCAAACTTCACTCATCGATCGTGTGGTGAACCTGGCCAAGTATGGGTGAGTGCCCATTGCTGTCGATCTTCCCGAAACAATGCAACCCAGTGGCAGTGGCGCCATTCCAGTGGCTTGCACCTCCCTCTTGTGTTGCATGCCCACGACCGCAGAGATGGCTAGGGTTACTGCGTTTCCGAGCTGTTATGTATCAGGCCAAAATGCAGCGTCCGGCTTCCACTAGTTGTACTTGTGCCGGATGCAATTCGTGGCTGTGCTCCGCCACCGCGATTGACAACGACTCGAGGACCAGGTTCGGGGCAGTTTTTGGTTCCGTGTTGCTCCGTTGCGCTGTGCAATGGAATCTAGTTTGTTAGGGAGATTTTTAGTGGTTCTATGATGTTATATTGCAGTTCAACATGAAGACGTACCCTTTTAATTCATCATTCTACTATTTTTCGTGTACCGGAAACCACTTTTGAAGTGTACGTTTAGAACCAACTTATTTTCATTTGCCTCTTGTCAACTTAACTAATAATACATTAAAAATAGGACTTTAAGGGTGCTTTTGAGAAGGTTTTAAACTGGGATGCTATATCGTAATTAAATATATTTTTTTCTTCCTCCTAACACCCAAGAAAACTCTTGCGTGCCAATCCTAGTGAATCACCGTCCCTCCCTCTATGATTCGCTCCTTCTACTTAACCATCTTTCTCTTTCCTCTCATTTGGTGCAAACTTAGATGAGCCATTGTATCCTTGCTTCCTTCATCTTCTCATGTTAGGTGATGAGCTCATCATAATGCTCTCGTTTTTTGTTTGCGATGGCTCCAGCAACTTGATCTTCCGCAGTCATTCGTCGGCTTTCTAACTTGTCTCTGAAGTGTGCTGTATTCATTGTTCCTACTTCGTGCATTATCCATACCAGTATGATGACCCCAATGAGTGTTGTCACCAAGATGTTTGTGGTCTTTGGATCATGTCTATTGAAGCCCACAATCTTATCTAAGGTTGTCGGGCCTAACGTACTCTAAGAAACTAGGTTGATGATTGAGGATTGTTCTACTTTATATACCATGATTCTCTATATCAATTTTTTATGTGACATTAAATCTAGCAATCTTTTTTTCACACACTCCATTTCGTGAAAAAAAAACTCATGTGACACAAGACAGTCATGGGTTCGCCCTTCATCATGTGGGAGGAGAGGAAGAAGTGGTCGAGTAATCCTTCCGTTCCAAAAACAAATCATTATAGTCTCGTGTTTGACCAAATTTATATAAAAATGGCATTATTTTTTATGATAAATAAATATTAATAGATCCATCATGAAAAATATTTTCATGATATACATATTTGATGCCATAAATATTTGTTATATTTTGCTATAAATTTGGTCAAAGTTAAGAAATTTTCATGACAAAACTAGAATGATTTGTCTTTTTTGAATGCAGGAGTATATTTAGCACTCCCCATTAAATACATAAATCTAAAATTAAACGGCAAAAAAATCAGATGACATCCCTCCAGAACAATGTGGTAGGGAGACATTCTCTTTTTAGTACTTCGGCATGAGCCCTTTCGTCCATTAAAAGCAGACAACCTTTTGAGAAGTCGCTGTAACGTCCAACTTGGTGTTACTACTACTCCAATTGTCACTTACAATTGCAGTAATTAAGCTAATTAAGGTGCGTGGCCTACTCCTTGTTAAAGATAGTTTTGTACTGCAAATTCTTGTCAGCTCAGCTCGTGATGCCCTGGCCGCCTATATATTGGAGCCCCATCGCCTCATCAGAGATCACCACAAGTGCAAGCGTGCAACACAACAACGCCTCCCCTGCCTGCCTCTCGATCTCGGTCTCGGCTATCTAGGCCAGCAGCTTCCCCTGTTCCTGCTCTGTTTCGCTCACTGCAGCTGACTCCCCTGTTTCCACGTACACAAAGCGAACAGGAGCTGAGCAGAGCCCACACACTCACAGGTCACAGCCATGGTCGCGATCACGGCGCCGGGCTCGATCGACCAGATCCCGCTGATGCGGTGCCCCAATGCCAATGCGGCCGCGGCCATCCCGTGCGTGGACCTGTCGGCGCCGGGCGCGGCGGCGGCGGTGGCGGACGCGTGCCGCAGCGTGGGCTTCTTCAGGGCGACCAACCACGGGATGCCGGCGGGCATCGGCGACGCGCTGGAGGCCCGCGCGATGGCGTTCTTCGCGCTGCCCGCCCAGGACAAGCTGGACATGTCCGGCGCCGCCCGGCCCCTGGGCTACGGCAGCAAGAGCATCGGCTCCAACGGCGACGTCGGGTGGCTGGAGTACCTCCTCCTCTCCGTCAGCGCCAACACCGTCAAGATCTCCTCCCTGCCGCCCTCACTCCGGTAAGCCAGCGCTCTCGCATCGATCTACCACCACCACCACTACCACTGGTGCATATGTCTAAGAAGGCTCGCGTGCATGCAGGACGGCATTGGAGGAGTACACGGCGGCGGTGAGGGAGGTGGGCGGGCGGGTGCTGGAGCTGATAGCGGAGGGGCTCGGCGTGGACCGCGCGCTGCTGCGGGCGATGGTGGTGGGGCGGGAAGGCGGCGACGAGCTGGTGCGGGTGAACCACTACCCGCCGTGCCCGCTGCGGGCGCCGGGGGACCTCGGCGTGACGGGGTTCGGGGAGCACACGGACCCGCAGATCATCTCCGTGCTCAGGTCCAACTGCACGGCGGGCCTGCAGATCAAGCTCCGGGACGGCAGGTGGGTCCCCGTGCCACCCGACCCGGAAGCCTTCTTCGTCAACGTCGGAGACTCGCTGCAGGTACTACCGATATGCCTGCTTGTTTTTCTTTTTCGGCCGCTTGCTTTTCCTGTGCATGCATGTCCGTGCCGCGCATTGTTGTTCAGCCCATTCTTTCTGATGCTGGCTCTCTTCCGCGACCGCAAGCGATGCATGCACCTCGCCTGGGTCACTGTTGCTGAGCCCTGAAGGTTCCAGATGCATGCATCGCTCGCTCGCTACGGTAGAGTGGCTGGAATTGAAGCCGAGGTCACGCACGGATGATAATCCATGTTGCTGGATCAGACCCGCCTCGCCGACCACCGGCTCGGCCCCTTCGAGCTGCGCGCCAGTGCCAGGCCGCCGCCGCCGCCCACCAGCGAGCCCGCGAGCAGCAGCGCGGCTGACCCGCAGCCACACTGCAGCGGCAGCAACTGCATGCCGCCGCAGCAGCAGGTGGCGCAGGTGCACTAGCGTCTCTAGCTAGCTGGGGTGAGCCGTGCCAGGCTAGTAGCTGCAGCCCTGACTGAGCCCCCTGATCGATCGATCGAACCATCGAATCGACCTCGCCTCGCCTTTTGTTTAATCCATATCGGGTAACTGAGATGTAGCAGTAACCCTGGGTTGCTTGGCCGGTCCAGGACGGGCACCTGCTGGTCTCGCTCGCAGCAGCGGGCTCTGTGCTTGAGCCTGACCACTGCCTGTCTGGCTCTGCCGGCGTGTACATGGCCGTCCTTGTAACTTCCCGTAGTAGCAGTTGTTGTTTGCATGTATGCTGCCACTTTTGTTCCTTACTCTCCTTTAACCGGCAGGCAGGTGCCGCAGCTTGCAAATTACTGCTTGGGGGGCACCGTACGTGTCCGTACGTATGTAATCAGGCAGCTCAATTAGCCTGTGTATATGCAACTGCGTCTGTGACTTTGCTATTGTATACTAAAGGCAGATGCTACCATTAGCTAATCGTTTCAAACCGATCTGAATATACCTATCGGCTATGTTTTTTTTTCCTTTTTCTTGCTATATGCTACTCCGTATATTCACGCAGACATCGACCGAGCTGCATTTCTATATATCGATGCGTGTTCACTTCTCCATTACCACAATTAACTGTCCATACAGTCCTATCTCCATCAGCTGCAGACACAACCCAAAAAAAAATCGAAATTAAACAGATGTTTTCTAACTTATAGAAAAAACAAAATGACTCATGTTCAATGGAATTTAGAAATTTAAGTGGGATTTTCACTACTTTACCTGTCTTGTCTTAAATGGCAATATTGAAATATGTGATCATACTTTATAAATTGACAACAGTTGTGAAGTGTTGGTTATGTGAAGGATATTGATATATAGATGTTTTATACTGTTATATGCGCTCGCTTTTTAAGCAAGGAGTCAAAATACCACTACCCAATCTAATGACCTCTAAGCATCGCTGAATAAAAAAAAAAGACAATTGGAGAGTAAATCATACATACAGGGAGAAAGAAAAAGAAGTCAGCGAATTAAGATGGCTAAAAGCCTAAAACGCCAAATGGTCTACAAGGTTTGATGCCTTATGATAGAACCTCAAGTCATTGCTCACATTTTCCTTTATGTAAGTGGCACTAGTTCGTAAATCTCATCGATAGTGTAATTCGCAGCGACTGCCTGAGCTTCTTTCTACTTCTACGGACACTGAAGAACATGTTAGTTACTTTGAAAACTACTTTGGAGGAGAATTCTTATATTCCTTCTACTTCCGCTCGCAAGAAACAAAGAATTGCTTATATTACTTAAAAAGAACTATAGGCTTTTCCGATGCTTTCAACTCGAGCTCGAAAGATCGAACAACACAACTTTTTTCACCTTTCTTTCGCTAGGTGTGTATCCCTCAACTTCTTGGCCCCCAGCCTCCTCACCACCACCACATTGTCATCACCGAAAGGGCCGGGGGAACCGGGTTGGCCAGGTGGCCAGACTTTTAAACATGCAACAATACTTCGAACCCCTGCCGTGGTGCTCTCGCTAGAATTTTGAAGGGTAATCGACGGTCGGACGTATCAGAGAATCCGATCCCTAAGCGTTCTCACAGCGCGTGGGCCGGGCTAACCTAAACTCTACTTGCCGCCGTGATCCTTGTCCCAACCTTAACAATAAGTTATCATCAGATTAATTGATCATTACAGCCTCCCTAAAAACCAGTGGCTCCTCGAAGATTTTACTGGACATGAATAGGCCCACAACTCCGGAAGTGTAGAGCAGAAAAAAGAGTGATTGTAAATAGCTACCGTAAGTCGTTTGGTCTTTTTTATAGCCTTTTCTTTTCGAATAAGATCTGTTCTGCAGATAAATTAAAGATCGTACTACTCCTGTGTGAGACCGACGGATTCACGCTTGCTGCATCTGCCGATTTGATCAGGCAACAACGTCTCTAGATATCGTACTAGATATCGGAGACGGGACCGGCTGCAGGCTCGTAGGGGACGGGCAGCGGACACACACACACGATGCTTGCTGTGGGCGCTGCCCGTGTCTCCGCCTACCCTGCCTACTTTCTTTTGTTAGGATATCTAGAGACGTTGTTGCCTGACCAGACGAGCAAAAAAGGGAACTGCATGATACTCGAATTCCTCGATAAGTCAGCAGCCGCAGCAGATTCTCCGTAGTCTTCAAAGTCTTGAACATTGACCAGATAGGCGCTGCACCTCTCATGTTTACATGAGGCTATACTATATCAGCAATTCAGCAGCTCAACAAGTGAGCATTGTGCTGTTAGTAGCTGCCGGTCATGATCTCCTATTGTCACATGCATCACTATAATATCAGTTTATGGTCTGCGACGTTGACACGCCCCAAATAACCCTAAAATTGGCGTAGCAGCACGGCAAGCGATCGGGACGAACAGTTGGCACTTGAACACAGCGTACATGCATGTGAACCCTTCTCTGACAGGCGCCCATGTGGCTACACACTTTTTCAGATGTACGTGCGAGCTTTTTTCCCTGTGTACGCGCCCAACCCACGCGCTACCGCTACCCGTCTACTTACCACTTGTCAGCCTTGGTGCTTAGCTTTCGAGCGACGGAGATCGAGAACGCCCAGCTGCTCACTGTTGTAGACGTTGCACAACAGAGACCACGAACACTATTCATCAGTGAGACAGTGACGCGTCCTGCATTTGGCCAGCGGGTGCCGGGGAGCGGGGCAGCGGCATGGCAAAGCTCACATGCTGGCAGCCGGCCGGCCGCCCGGCCTCGCGGTCGCATCGGCCGGGCCGCGCCGGCAAATAAAGAGAGATGGTGCCGCTAAACCCAACGCGACACGCACGCGCCGCCTGCGATCACCGCGGGCACACGGGCCGATCTGCAGGCAGTGTTCCCGTGCTGGATCAGTGGCCAGGTGATGGAACGCGCGCGAGTGCGATCTCCTGGCAGCCTGGCTGCTGCATGCACCGGGGGCGAGGGCCGCGGCGCACCCGCATGCACACCCCGATCCGGCCTGATGGCTGGCGCGCGCCGCCGCCCGCGCGACCGCACCGGCACCGGCACCGGCGCGGCGCGCACCACCGTTGGTTGGATTCCGGCACGGACTACCTTGAGTTTGGCGCGTGCGTGCCTACCTCGAGTTCGGTCAGGTAGCTAATACCGTGACACCGGCCCCCCAAACAGTTTGGTGGTGGCCAGCACGTCCCACTCGGCGTGGTTCAGAGTTGCCGGTCCCTGTCCCGGTCACGGATCGCCGGTCGGCGAAGCAATTCGCGGCGAGTGGGTCGGCGGGGCAGGATCGGGGTTGCTATTTTGTCTTAGCGTGTCGACGTGTGTGTCCCGCGCACGTATCGGGGTCTTCGGGAAAGGATAAAATCGTCGACACGACGGTGCAGCTTCTTTTATTTTTCACAAATAAAAAAACAGTGCAGCTTCTTTTTCAGGACAACACGACAGGACGAGTTATTGCTTATCAGTGTGTGACTGTGTGCAGTGAAGAACCATGCGAGAATGGAACCCGAAAGGCGGTATCAGCAGGCTGGCAAATTACCGAGTTCGGTGGCTCTGAGTGTGACCGGAGCCTGAATTTTTGCACGAGCACCACCCGCACCGGAACGCTCCCGATCCTACTGTGACGTGGGTTTTGTTTGTTTGCTCGTTTTAGCGACCGGAAGAAGTGTCAGCGCGGATGCTGCTTTCTAACTCCGGGAGTGTACACGGCTGCGCGTCTAGTAGTAACCATTATGCTCTACCATTCTCGCTACACCAGGATCGTGGGGTTCAGGTTCGAGGAGAGTTTGCGCCGGAACTCCGGCTGGGCCACTCACATAGGAACCCCAGAAACAACCAGAGCCAGGCATCATGCGAAAATGGGGTCGAACTGCGAGCGTGTGTTGTAGGAAGCCGCTTGTACAGTAGCCCCAACATGTCCAACGTGCGTCAGGTCATTCCTAGCGTAAAAATGACAGCTCGCTCGCTGTGGATGAAACCGTTTCCTCTGATTAGGGGCGGCATTATTGACTCTGGACCAGACAGAGACACAGAGCAGGTAGCAGCTGAGAGTCCCCGACCTCAAGATTCACTTGCCCAGCAGAACAAAAGGCACGAATTAGGGAGCGCATGCATGCGGGTCACAGGAGTCATGGCCGTGCATATAATGTTTATCTGATTTGACCAAAAGGTTGCTGTCTGTTGCATGATTAAGCTGGCTATCTCCACGGCTCGACCTCAGGATTCTGCCCCTTGAAAAAGGTAGATGCCGGGTCCTTTTCTGGTAAAAATGTTTGAACGGCTTCAACTTGCCTTACTAGCTAGTTTTCTGGGAAAATCTCGGGAGCCCCCACGTCTGGGCGACACGGGCGGACCTCGCCCCGGCAGCCGCCGCCGCCGCCTCTCTCTCCTTTTCCACGCCGAGCCGGCTGCCGGAAGCCCGTGCGGCCCGCCGGGATGATGGCGACGTGGCTTTCCCCCACCTCTCCTTCCCTCTCAAGACGGACGCGGCGTCAATGGAGGGCGGCGGGGCTCGTCGTCGCCGCCGGGGAGGCCGGGTTTGGCCCCTAATGGGCGAATCCGGTGCCTGCGCAGGCGGATCTAGCTCCGGGCGGGGCTTTGGCGTGGCGTGTCGCGGCTCGGCAAGGCAGTGCTGTGGCGACGGCGGGAGGAGTGCTACGGCGGCGAGCGGGATCAGCTCCTAGGGCGCGACTGCCCGCGCGGCTGTGGTCGACTGGCGCGCGCCGCTGCTTCGTGGTGGGCCACTGCGGGATCCCGCAGATCCATGCGGCTGCGGGCGACGGCCGGCCTGCACGTGCGGCGCTCGACTGCCTGCGCGCGAGGCCGGCGGTGACGCGGTTGTTGCGCGGTGATCCCTCGGCTTCTGCTGTCCTGGCAGTATGCAGGCTACGGAGGGAACAGATCCGACGCCTTCATCGTTCCGCGTTGCCCCCACAGGGCCAATTTGGACGGAATTCGCTAGCTGTCGTGCAGCCGCCTTCTCCACGGGTTGGTGCCGTCTCTTTACCGGCGGATCCTTGCTCAGGGTCGCGGTGTTCGTCGACGGTGGCCGAAATGTGCCTTATCTTGCGGTGGCGGCGTCCTGTGCGTAGATGCCCGGTGAGGGCGACCTCTTCGTTGGCCGGGCGCAGTGGTGATGTTGGTGGCGGCGATTTGGGTAAAATCCTTGTCTGGCGCTGCTGAAGTCGTTGGTCGGACCGTCCCTCGTTGGCGTCCGTGGATGATCAATAACTGGGTGAAAATCTAGCCTGGTTTCTCCAGGCCGGCGGCGACAGTGCAGGCGCGTCGTCGAAGTTCTTGTTCGCCAAGGCCGGGCAATTCTCCCGTGTGGACACTATGTTCCGTATTCAGCTCAGGGCGGAGGAGGCATTAGATGGCGTAACAGTTCGCGTGTAGGTTGGCAGTATCTGCACCAAGTTCTCGTGCTGTTGCCTTGGAAGAAGCATCAATGGTGGTTGGTGTCCAGCGTTTTCAGTTCTTTGTGAGGTCTGACAAACGTGTTATAGCAATCTTGGTGGTCGTGTAGGACTATTAGAGCCTCTTGATGGTGGGATGTAATTTTTATGTTTTTTGTTTGGCCGTAGTCGTTTTGGTCAAGACCGAGTAATATATTATCTATTATTTAAAAATGTATGAGAGGCTTTGGTTTTCCTATCTTGCAATATAATTGCTAGCTTGAGGACAGGCTTCAACTTGCCTTACTAGTTTATGTATCTAATTATGACACATGGGACTTTGGACAATTGGATAAAATGCTGCAATGCTTGTGTAAAGCCGGCTTTAAATCTTGAAAACAGTGTATAACTAGTTTCATGCCTAAAACTTGCTATCTCTCTCCGAAAGGGCCGGCAATACTTATTTCTCACCAACAACTTAAGGTGGGACCCATGGACGGTTAGATTTTTGTTGATGTTTGCATTTGGAAAAGCATATACGTCACCACGTGCACTTCCCGTTATCGTACGAAACTATGTTTCAGCTTCCCACCATAGATTTCTCTTAACATGCAAGCTTGCCACGTCATCCATCCACTAGGACTATCCATTTATGTCATCCATTGATCTTCTATGACCAATATCATCCATGGTCTTTGCGAGTGTAATGCTACAAAATTTGCACGGTAGATGTCATCCACCGGTCTTCTATTACCAATAGTATCCATGGTCTTTACAAGTACAATGCTACAAAATTCGTACGGTAGAAATACATAGATGATCAATCATTTAAGAGTAGTTCTTTCTCAACAAAATAAACATGTTTTTATGTATAATATTGTTTACAAAAGAATATTGCCATGCAATTACCTTAGCGTTTCTATTTTCAAATTTAATCTTAAATCATCCCCATTATAACTCTTAACATGCAAGCTTGCCACGTCATCCATCCACTAGGACTATCCATTTATGTCATCCATCGATCTTCTATGACCAATATCATCCATGGTCTTTATGAGTGCAATGCTACAAAATTCGCACAGAAGATGTCATCCACCGATCTTCTATTACCAATAGTATCCATGGTCTTTACAAGTACAATGCTACAAAATTCGTACGGTAGAAATACATAGATGATCAATCATTTAAGAATCGTTCTTTCTCAACAAAATGAACATGTTTTTATGTATAATATTGTTTGCAAACGAATATTGTTATGCAATTACCTTAGTGTTTCTATTTTCAAATTTAATCTTAAATCATATATAATGTCGTTTGTAAAAAAAAATTGCTATGCAATCAATTTAGTGTTTTTAAATATTATTTAAAAAATTCCGCGGCATCGCGCGGGGTACCACCTAGTTCTAATCTAGAGTGCGTGAGAGGGAGCAAATGAGAGAGAAGCTATTTTTCATTCACTAATCTTTTGGCTATTGCTAGCTTGTATAATGTACAAGGTGCCAAAAAATTGTAATTATTTGTTGGGGGTAAACTTTTCAATTATACTGTGGCTACCCTCTCATAGCTCTAATCTACCGCACTAGTTTTCTCAATGTGATGCTTCGTTTATTAAAAAAAAATGAATCCACCAATGGCGCTGGCCTATGGTCGTGTCAGTCCCGAGCCTCGATTTCAGTTCGATCTTTTCTGTTCATTTTCTCTTCTTTCCGGTACCAAAATGAACCAAATCTGGGTCGATTTGTTCCACGCTGCAGAGAGGACACGGCGAGGCTGTGCAGAGAGGACATGGCGAGGCTGGCGGCACCTCCGGGTGTCTGCCTTTCGGGAGCTGCCATTAACCGGCCGTTCCAATGGAGGCGCCGCAGCTAGCACACGGCGCGATCCCATCAACGAGAACCCAACCCAACCGGCCGGACGGAGGCCCCGGCCCCCTCCTCTCCGGCTTCGTCCTCAAGGTGCGTCGCACGCAAAGAGAATCTCTGTCGCGCCAGATGGAAGTGGCAGGCTAGCTAGCCAGGATCCCCGCGGGCCTCCTGCACAGATCGCTCTGCCCCGGCGCGCGACGCGAATCGGAATCGGATTGGACAAGTCGGAGGGAGCGATATCGATGGGCTTTTTGCGCCGCATGCGATGCATCATCCCGTGTGCTCTAGCGACGCTTAGGGTTCGAGATAAAGATGGGGGCGACAGGCCGGCCGGCGAGGTAGTAGCCCGATGGGTTCTCCCTCCGGTCTCGTGGGCATCGCGGGAACGTACTCCTCCACAGGTGTCCGACGCTATCCGAAACGTCGGAAGGTGCACCGCATCGATCGGCATTGCGTTCTTGTCCTACAAGTACGTGTGTGCGCTACGTATTAGGTGGCTGGGGGCTACCTAGTCGAGGTGAAAAGAACAGTGCTAAAGCAGGCACACCGAGGCCTCTGCAGGACCGATGCCGAGAGAACGAAAGGTGGGCATGGATCCGACGCCAATGGAGACATGTTTTCGTCGTGCGATAGAACCGAAGAAAGGCGTGTGAGGAGAGGATAAGGAAACCGGGACCATAGGCGATGACCTCGCGTCTCGTGCTCACACAGGATGCGATCCAAGCAAGATATCCAACACACACTCGCCGTACGTCCTCACCAAGAACTGACAAGCATATAGATATATCAACTTGTGACCCAAAAGGAGTGCCCGAGCTTATCTCCTGATCCAGCCAGCTCGCTGCATCGTGATCCTTAGCCCATCCACCCCGGCACTACTGAACCTCCCAGCTGCGAAGGCACCTAGCAGGAATGCAGGATCGCATGTAGCCACTGGATCGGACACCGGAGGACCCAGACACAGAGCAATTCATGCATACACGGACGAGAGCAATGCAAGCACACGTCGCTAGCGGGCCGCGCCTTTGGCGAGGAACCAGCCCATCGTTGCGTTGCTCCAGTCTCCCCCGCCGCTGACGCGCGCTTAACGGGGCACGGCCCCGGCAATGCGGCAAAGCCTGTCAGCCGCGCCGGCCCCTGTCACCTTGTAGCATTGGAACAGGACTTGGTTAATGGCAGGTAAGTTTTGAACCTGGAATTAATCAGGGCAGAACGCAGCATGACACATAATTGACTTCAAGAATTATGCAGCTAAGACGTTTGCAATCCAAAACGCTCATAATTGACGAAACATCCTCAAGCTAATGGTTCCCCAAGAGGTAACCTATTCAGTATCGTATTAGAAGCTAAGAAATGGCTCCAAAGAGCTCAAGAGGAAACGACAAGTTCGGGCAGTGCAGGGAGCAAGAGCCACTGAAGAGCAAATAGTAACAGGCCAAGCAACACTTTCTTTGATGCTTACTGCAGTGAAGGGAGCTAGAGCAACAGGTACAAAGCATAATTCGAACTGTTATGTATCGAACATTTTCCCCCCATTGCAGATTGTTGCAATTTGCTCTGTCAAGCAAGTGATATTCAATCGGGATCAAACTATTAAAGTGTTATTACAAAGATAACAATGCTTGGATGTCATGCCCCACTTGCATAAACGCGAGTCCATTCCTTCGCTGCAAGACAAAGTATGCTTTATTAGGACATCAGGAAAGTAAACGTGGATCAAATGTGTGCCTACTCAATCATGGATGTGTTTACTGCATCTGTAGGGTACCTGTCTCGACAGCTTCGGCTTCATTGGCTTTCCAGTGTTTTGCAATGTTGTCTGAGAGAGGATCATCTGGATTTGGTGCGCTCAGCAGTGCCTGGATGCTGAAGACCAAATATTGTCATGAGGTAGTAAGGTAGCACACTGATACGGTACAAATTAGAGAAATGCATTGAGCCATCACAGAATTGGATACTATGGTGATAAACATAAGAGAAATGCATTGAGCCATCTGAACATTGGATACTATGGCGATAAAAAGTCTTGGTCATGTTTTCAGTAACTACAATGTAGTACGGCATCACATATTCATTCATATATCATCTACAATCACAACTATGTCACCAAGCAAGCAATAACGTAATCACTTACCTCAACAGAACAGTACGTATCTGAAGAGCTGGACTCCATTTGTCCTTAAGGATATCAAGGCATATCCTACCAAGCTGCAGCGAATTTCGTCAGAGATGGGGCACACAAGTTTCTTTCATCATACAAACAAAAAATACAGACGGTAACACTTGCTTACCTTGTCAATGTTGGGATGGTAAATTTTGGTGAGAAATCTAACCTGTATCATCATCACAAAAAAAATTTACCTGAAATGCTCACGACACAGTGACAATAGATGGCAAATACATAAAAAAAAGCTCCAAAACTAGATAACATTGATCCCCAAATAGGCAAAAGCACACACTAACAGCATACAATATTAGTTGCCAACTGAAACAAGCAATGATGCAATGCACTTATAATTTTGCTAAATCCCCAGATTCTACTATTTAGCTAAGCGCACATGAGTTTTAACTGCATGACAACTGGTACGGATCAAATCACACATACTACGCTACGAGCAATGAATCAATACACTTAAATATAGTGCTTATAAAAAGGCAAGTGTTAAAAGTATGGAAAGCAATACATGGAGCTAACAAAAGAACAAATCTAAGATAGAAGGATATATAAAAGGAATGCTGGTGATGACTTTCCAGCAAAAGTGAAGTGCTATTACTTCTGGTCAATTAGGATTACTGTGTAAAGTGAGTGGAACTTAAGATTAAACATTGACCCCACCAGAAAAAGAAATGGGCAAAATGCAGGCATGCATGAGAAACACTAGTACACCACTCAAAACTAAAGCATGGCAAGTTTTCATTAGTGAGCAGCTATGCAGAGTTGAATTACTAGCTAACATATATGGAAGGGGCCACCATAACAAAAATGAAATGTTTCTGGACAGCCTTAGGTTTTAAGATGTAACATAATACAAAGTTCTTGTTGATAGGATTTGAATTTAATACAAGCACTGTATTGATTAAACGGAATTCATATCTAGTGGAACAAAGTGTATGGCTGAGGACATACAATGTGGAAAAATAAATACCATTTAATGATTTGGTAAACTAATTTAGTGATCGATCAAGAAATTACTTTTGGAGCAGCCATTGGATATTCCTCAGGCAAGAATAGTTCAAGCTTGAAAACTCCACCTGTCCAACAGATAAGTAGAAGAAATTATATCAGAACATAATAAGATTTACAAATTCAATTTGAAAACTACTGGTTATTGCATCCTTATCTACCTATAACATATTTCAATTACTCTGTATGGCAAACAATAAATGGACAAAATAGGAGATAATCCTTTGTGTTGTGACTTATGATCATATTTTGTATGATCCCTGATGTTAAAAGGAAATGTGGCATGCACAGATTAATTAATATGCTGGCAGCATAATCCTAACAAGTCAAAACTCGTGCCACAAGTCATATTGAGCTTCCATTACATAATATATAGATACTTGAAAGGGTGCTAATAAAAACCGGGTCTGAAGTCTAGAATCTGGTGCTTGGATTGGCATCTAGTAGTTGGCACAGAAGTTAACTATTGAGGAAATGATACTCTTGTTCATACAATAAAGTTTGCATGTGAGTTTATACATAGTCTATACTGTTGAACTAGTTGTATTCTCCTATTAGGCCATGTTGGTAATGATACTACTCCACTATTATGTGCAACTTCTTCAGAAACAAAAGGAGGCATACATATAGCCATAACACATTAACACCAACGACAGTACACAAAACACTAAAAACAGAGCTCACAGCATCAAACATCGAATCCACACGCCACGACGCAAGGATTGCAGAATAAGGAGCACACATACTACCGATACACCAACAGGCCAACTGAAATCAGTAAAGAGGGAGACCTTCATAGGGTGACTGCGCGGGGCCAAGGATCATGACATTAAAGTACCGCATGTTCTCCTCCGACGGCGACGCGCTAATCCCTGGCGCTGCGCGCATGAGAAGAATAACAAAAGCGGGATCAATCAAACAACATACGGAGAGTAACGAGAAAAGTAGCAGCGGATTCCGAATTGCACTAAATTCTCAGAAGAATCTCGCCAAGGAACAATCCGGCACCTGGTTCGCTGAGGAGCCGCTGCGTCTCCTGCACAGATCCAAATCCGAAACAGATCAATCACCAGCAGTACCCAAAGAGTATATGTCTGATTCCATGGAGCAGGAGAGGGCGGGGGCGATAGATCTGATGATGAGAGAGCGGGGAGGGGGCGACCAGATCGCGAGACGCACCTTGATGATTCGGCGCGGGAGGTTGCTGTTGGCCATGGAGCCCGGCTGGATTGCGCAGGGCTAAGGCGGGGGCGGGTGCGGGGATTTGCCTCAAAGCTTGGTGCGGCGATGGAGGAGAGACGGGACGAGACGAGGGGTCAAAGGAGACGTCAGGGTCGGGGAGGGCGAATGGGCAGCGACACACGGACGGACGCCTTTATAAACTCTCCCCCTCTCAGAGCCTCTCCAGCGGTCTCTCTATTTTCAACTCTCTATTTGGCTCTCTATTTGAGTTAGCAAAAAAATTTCTCTCCATATTAAATTGTTCACTCCAACAGACTCTTTATTGTCTACTCTCTAAATCTAAACAGCTCCTCCTACTCATCCTCTCCACACCCATTGACGTATGGGTCCCACGCGTCATCCCCACCCTCCTTCCTTTCCCCTTCCTCAGCACGCCCGCCCCCAAGCTCCTGGTCGGTACCGCCGCTACGGCCCAGCCCCGGCCACCACTCCGAGTCTCCGACACCCGGCCCCGTGGCAAACTCGCCGGCGACCCCACATGGCGAGAGTGCCGTGGCTAGGCGCGCTCACCGCCGCCGTCCTCTTGTGCGCTGCCGCGGGGGTGGTGCTGGCGGCGAAGTGGGTGCCCATCCCGGACGACCTGCGTGACGTGGTGGACGACGAGGAGGACGACGAGTGGCGCAGCTGGGGTGCGAGCCATTCGTGGGGTTCGGGCCGCGGCGGGGGAATTGTCGTCGATGGATCCGGTCGCCCTCCAGGCCGAGCTCCTCCACGGCCAAACCGGGCCCTCATTCGACTTCAGGTCGCCCCCGAGCTCCATGTCGGCCCGGCCGCCACGCCGACACCCGCCCCTGTGGCGACCTCGTCGGCGACTCCACCGCCGACCACGACGCCGGTGTCTCCGCCCGCCCAGGCCCCTACCTTGCCTCCTCCGGCCCCGGGACCTCCGCCGGGACGCCACGAGCTCCACCGCCCCGCGCCGCTCGCCACCTCCGCCGATCTGCGCAGCCCGGGACGCTGC
>OAMR01000423.1:526312-541681 GCA_900205405.1 Echinochloa crus-galli
GACAGGCCCGGGACGCTGCGAGCTCCGCCGGAACGCGCCGCTCGGGACCTCCGCCGGGACGCCACGAGCTCCGCCGGTCCGGCCACGAGCTCCGCCGGGACGCACCGCCCGGGACCTCCGCCGTACGCCACTCCCTTCCTGGACCTCGAGCTCGTCGCTGGAGGGAGACGCGGGACTGCGGGAGGATTGCGAGCGGCTTCTCGCTCGGTATAGATTCCGAGCCGCGCCCGAGTTTTCCCGAGCGAGATACCGATCTGAGCAGATGCCGAGTCTGTTGGAACCTAACTTTTTTGTTTTTTTCTAAATTTTAGCTAGCATATAAGTTTTACAGAGGCTGTTGGAGATGCTCTCAGCGCCGCCGCGGCAAAAAAAATATTCTGGATTGACGTCGTTGAGGTCGAGTCTTCGATGAGTGCTTAATCATCGTGTTGTTAGAACTTAAACATGATTAACCCGGCCCAGCTCCGGAAGTTGTCTCGGCCCAGAAAATCAGATAAGTTTTTCTTTTATCTTTTCTGATGCTGGGCCAAACAGTGAGCCCGTTACCATCGCGCGTGGATCGTGTTCGCCATTTCATCTGCTCTGCAACCCGGCCAGCAGCTGGTTCTTTGGTGAAATTCACCGAGATTCTCCTCCCCTGTGATCTCTCCAGCTCCCCAAACCCCCTCTTCCCTACCTGACACACACGCACACCTCCAATTTTTCTTGCCGCTGCGCGGGCAAAGCGCGCCCGCCACCTGTTCGGCGGAATGCCTCCGGCCGGCGGGGGAACTGCGCCTCCAGCTACTGGTGGCTACGGCATCGACGCCCTCCCGGGCGAGGTCCTCGGCTTCCTGGAGTCGCGCGAGGCCGTGCGCACATGCGTGGTCGCCAGGCGCTGGCGCCACCTCTGGAAGTCCGCCACGGGCATGCACGTCGTGGGCGACGATGGCGCGTTCTTGGGATCCGTGGGGAAGGTCTTGGAGTTCGCGGAGCATCTGCTGCAACTCCGTGAAGACTCCCTTCTCCACAAGTGCGAGCTCTGGTTCTGTGAATTCGGTTTCCACGAGTCAGCCCCATTGTTCGAAAATGACGCGATGCGCCGCGGGAACACCTGGTTCTGGAATGCTGTAACGCAAGCCAGGGAATTCAGGCTCGATATATTCGGCTATGGGAGTGTTGGACTGTTGGGTTCAGCTAGACGACATGCCTCTCAACTCCCGACACCTGACCAGGCTAGTTCTCGCCGGCGTGGAGGTATACAGCAGCTTTCTGAACTTCTCGAGCTGTCCGGTCTTGGAATATCTAGAGTTTGAGGATTGTAGTCTCAAGTCGCCATTGGCCAACAATATCTTGTCCCCGTCCCTGAAGCATCTGGTCATCACACGTTCCAGTTTTCGGGATAATTCCCATGTTCACATCTCTGCCCCAAATCTGGTTTCATTAGGCATGAATATGATTGAAGGGTACACTCCCGTGCTTGAGACCATGCCATCATTAATGGAGGGATTCATCGACATGTATGAGGATGCTGGGGACTGTTCTGGATTCAGTGAGGCTTGTGATTGTGAGTTTTGTGACAACTCTTATGATATTGGTGATAGCACTGGAAGTAACAATGGTGTGCTTCTAAGAGGTTTATCTGAAGCTAAGAATTTGGCTTTGATTTCTGGACCCAGAACGGTATGCCTACACTCGTGTTTACCTCAACTGTATTACGCTGTCCCATATCCGCAGGCATTTGCTTTTTGCGTGCATTGTCAGTTGTCACCAACTAATGTTCTTACACTGATGACTGATATTTCATCTATTTTTGCTGCATTTTGTCCAGTCAATTTTCGAAAGGGATTTGAGATGGTGCCCTACATTTAGCAAGTTGAGGACCTTGTTGCTTGATGAATACTGGTGTGTACCTGATGACTTCCGTGCACTAGTTTGTGTTCTTGAACACTCACCAGTTCCAGAGAAGCTCACTCTTGAGTATCTCTCTAAGGTATATAGTTACGCAATTCATAAATGGGCAACTACCGCATTGTAGAATTACACTATTACATCGTCTGCTGGTCATGCTGAACTATTTTTGTTCATTACAGCAGCCTAAACATGAAGTGCAAATTGAAGGAGGCCTGAGGCCGATGGAGCGATCAGCTGGAATGTCAGAACACCTTAAAATAATTGAAGTCAAGTGTGATGTGGTTGATGAGAAAATATTCAAACTCATGGTTTTCCTATGTGCATTTAACATACGTAAGCTAACTTGATACACTCCTCATGCTACTTTTGTTTGGCACTTGATCCTTTATTTGCTATTAAGAAGACAAGCAGTTCTGAAAGTATAGTTTCTTAATATGGTTGAATAAAAATATCATGATTGATAGCAGTTGTATACACAACTATGGAGTAACAAAAACCCTGCTAAGTATAAAGTATAAACATTTTGTCTGCGGACAGCCTCCATAAAGGCATTTAAGCTAATTGAATTTCATTACATAAGCAGTAAGACAATATGTTGGTTGCTGTTTAGTTCTAAACTATTGCATAAATGTCAAGTGTAATTTCTTAGACTATTAGAAAAAAAACGAAAAAGAAGAAAGCTAAACATAGTCCAACAAGACGAGGAACCAAGGGCCAAAACAGCCTACACAGTGATCAAATATCAATGTACTGTTACTAGTACACACACAAGAATACAAGATTAGCCTGTAGCCTGGATATTAGATGCGCCAAGATTTCCCAGGTACTCTGTTTTAAGAGATCCGTATCAGCCAATACTGATCACCTCCATTGATGCTTATTCAGTTTTCAGAGATGCATCTCTTTCTTTGCAACAAGATATGCTGGCAACCCATAGTCAAGTTCTTGAAATACCAATTCACGAGGATGGACACATTCCTCTAGCTGTCTCGAGTATGCGGCTAGAGTCTGAATAGAAATATCCCAGGAAGTTCCTAGCAACTCAGACTAAATTGGTGACCAAAGAACAACTGACAATAATCTTCAGCACGTTTATTCATACACAGAACACAAGAATCTGATATTTTTTAACATAGCTTTTGTGTTAGCATTAAGGTAGTGAACATTCATTTTATTATTTTTACTGCATAATATTGCTTTTAATGCCTGGGGAACTTTTGGAGCACTGTCAAGAAAAAATATTTTGACTAGAGAATTTGTAGGTCCTTGCACATTGCCAACACACTTATTTTCTCTTTTTGTTGATATATGCTGAGCATAAGTTTTTTTTTCCTTTATTTGATGTGGCAACAAAATGAGGTATTGATGGTTCCTTGCCCTGCTGGAAATGAGATGTCTGCGCCTCTTCTGCTGCAAATCAGTATTGGATATACTACCTCCGTTCTGAAATATATGTCGTTTAGGACAACCTATTTATTTCAAAAATGAATTAATTTGCTAACATCATATATTTAAGAACGGAGGGAGTATATAGAAAACGTGAGGTAGCAGCAAAGACGTAGACTTGACTTTTCAGTCAAGACAATAAATCTGTTTGAAACATATTTTTTTGCTGCTATTTCTTTTCTATTTGTATCTTTTATATATGACTGGTTTTTTGACATATTTTGTTGGTAAAAAAAACTCTAAAATCAGCACACGGTCAGTTCCATCTGCTGTCAGAAAACTGCAGTTTTAGGATTTCTATCTGGTTCTCACCAACAAGATGATTGTTGCCGCATGCAGTTCCAATGTATATATAATAGTATATCCATTAGTTTTGTTTGGAGTCAGTTTTGGTTCACATGCAATGCAAGCACATTTGTTACTGAAGTTGGTGCATTTTAATTTTTTTGTTCGTTTTTGAACTAGAACCTTAGCAATCTGCCAAAGTTCTACCAGATGCTGAATATCCTAATCGCTTGTAAGCGCTGCTCTGTCTTCAGAGTTTATGCAGAAACTGGTCTATCATCTTATTTTGTGGGACTACCCTGTCACGTGAAATTTGAAACATTCTGTTTGAACATAGAGTATTCCAACTGGGAATGATTCTGCCACATTCGCTGCGTTGCTCCGGCTTCACCCCTCTGGCTCAGTCCGCTGCTACGAAGTACCCGACTCAGCCGGTGTTTAGTTCCAAAAAGCAATTTCAAAGATCACTATGCAAAAAGAATTCTCATCATATCAAAATGTCATAGCATACATGGAGTACTAGACCTAGATGAAATTAAAAATGAAGTGCACAGTTTTGTTGTACTCTGCGAGACGAACATTTCGAGCCTAATTAATCAATTTTTGGACAATTTTTCACACAAACAAACGAAATGCTACAGCGACGTAATGACTGTGACGTGACCTCAAACCCCCAATTCTCCACCCCTATTCCCATCTAAACACGGCCTCAAGGCCTAACGCTTAAAGTATAAAAAAAAGACTAACGCTTCCTTGTTACTTTGTGATTAATTGAATGCAGAACCGCGTAAGGTATGCACGTGCACTATCGAAGGTAAAAGAGCGAGTATTGCTGTCATTAGACGACAAAAGCACGTTAATTTTACATGCTGAGCTTGTAGATTGACATCAATTTTAAACATATCTAACTGGAATGTACTAGTAATAGTAGTACTTCTCCAAGTGAACTAGTTATTGCGAATCATAAATCAGAATTTCCCAAAACGCATTAGGGACTTACGGTTCCGATGCGTCCTTTTTTCTGGCTTCCCAAAATGGTGAAATGGAGACACCGAATGAGAAAGAATTGCGCATATTTAGATGCTGTCCCGTCACTGAAATAGGCGTCACCTTTACAAATTGTTTACCAAACAGCAATCAATCGAGCATCCACACGATTGTGTCATTCACACGCACGGAGTGTGTAGCGAGCTTACACCACTTGCAGTCTATACACGCCAACAGACCAAAAAAGGGCAAAAGAAGAAAAGCAAGCAATTAGCCAGGAACTGCGTGTACAAGTAGCCTTTCCTCAAAAAAAAAAAAAAAAAAGAAGCCCCCCCCCCCCCCCCCCAACACACACACACACAAAAATGAAAAAAAAAAGAGAGGAAGAAAGCAAGCAATTAGCCAGGAACTGCATGTTTCCAGGCAAGAAATGTAAAGGATCTTAGCACCATTTTCATTCACCATATTTTGAGACAAGGTCAGACACTCTGAGCTACATTGTCAATAAAACAATCAGGTAAAAAGCGGAGAGAAGACCGCCAAAATAGCTTTACACTAAGAATTTCTAGTCCTCAATTAATCTCCATATACTCGATTACAACCTGCAATGAACCTGAGAAGAACAGCTCAGACTAAATAATACTCCAAAGTGTTCATCACCAAGCAGCCCTCCATTGGAGATTACACCATCCATGATCTGCAGGAGAATTTAGTGGGTAAACAATCAATAATCATTTAAGAGAATAGTAGCAATAATAAAAAAATAACACTTATTAATTGGCATGATTTACCAAAAAAATATAACACTTATTGATACAAATGTTAAATAACATGTCCGGCATGATTTCCTTATTGCACTAGAACATGGCTAAACAGGCAAGTTTCACTTGGAGCTTGAAAGAACAAACAACAAATCATTGTAATTCTGAGCCTTATTAATCGGCCTTCACATCCTATATATCGGTTTGGGATAACGTTCTTATTCTCAATTATAGAGGTGTCCAAATGTGTGACAGTCCAATTCACAATTTACTTCACTTTACATGTGACTATAGAGTTTTTTTATTAAAAAAATCAGGTCATAAATTACCTAGATGACATTTTAGCAATGTACAGAATGCAAGTGTAACAGTACAGAACAATGTCATCTACATAATTTTAGCATGAAATGTAGCGGACAAAATAAAGTATCGCCGTCCAAACTCATGACTTAGTGGCTTGTTGAGCTTCGACTTATAAACACAAAAACTTTATTTTTCATGGTTGTGCAAGCGCCTTGGACCAACAGAAGTTTGTTATAGACAATCCAAGCCTACAGAACAGGAATCAAAATCTCACTAGTATGGATATTTCTTGGTAAATACATGACTTAAGTTTGTTCGGAAGCTTGAAGTTTCCTAGATTTCAAAGAACAGTAACACATCATTGAATCTCACAGGGACTAGACAAGTATTGGACAGTAATCGGCTGCCTGATCTCAGAAAAAACATTCCAGCCAGAATTGTTAGCTAAGGACCAGGGCAATAATATCCCCGTGCGTTCTGGTCTGGAATTTTGTTACAGGATCAAATGACAAATCACAAGCTCCTCTTACTGTAAACATACATTATATGGCACGAAACATTATAAATCCAACTTGTGGGTAACACTTTGCGCAAATAGCAACAAGACTATATTCCAATTTTTTAACTCAGCCGAGTTCAGTTGCACAAATATCAGAACTACATTTGGTGTTTATGGGCATGAAAAGGTCAATGCCACATGGTGGAAACCTCTTAAAATCTACCTTTACAATGCACATTAGGAATGAGTGATAAACACTAAGCTTCAAGCCTGGTCTGTGCCCAAACTTGAGATAGAATCCTTGTCAAACTCAGGTCAACTTGGATCACCTACATGCAAACAACTACCTCCATCCTCTTAAGCGTGACATTTTGGATATCAACATCTCTCTCAAATGTAAAATTTACCTTTCCTAACTAGCAAAAATAATGATATTAATAATAATAAATATACACAGAATTACTTTGTTCAGTAAACATACAAATATAAATATATGATTTCTCTATTGGCTGAATCTACTACTATAGTTGTCACTTGACAAGTTTAAATATTTTACACATACTAATCCTTTGATATCGCATGAACATGCTTGGACTGCCAAACCCAATCAATGTGCTTGATTTTAACTTCAGCTCGACTCAGTCACAACATACGATGGAGAGACTCAAGGGTACAAAGTTCTCTGGTACGAACTGGACTGCTGGATGTGTTGAAGATTGTTTACTCTTCAGAGGTGCTGAAGAGTGTTACTTTTCAGCAAATTAGGCTATAGGCTCACAAACGGACTCACTAATTCATAAGATCATGAGCTAGTTTCTACTCATTCAAGAAAAACACACATATCACTGAATTCTCATTACCAAACTTATCCCAAATGGACTCACTAACAATTCACAAAATCATGAACTAGTTTCTACTCATTCAAGAAAAGCACACATATCACTAAATTCTCATTACCAAACTTATCCCAAATGGTGATCATGGACATTGTGACACAGTACAGTTAGCAACCGAAAAGTATCCCTCTAATAACGCACAATGATCTCAGTCAGTAATTTAAACATTAGCACATCCACAGTAGAATTGCAGGGCTATAAACTGATAATGAACAATAGTCTATGGGTCTATGGCGATGTTAATCTAAAATTTGGATTTATACCTGAACTCTTCCCTAACATCACAGGAAGGTGGAGGTGGAGACAAAAGGCAGCGAAGCAACAGTGGCAACCAGCTCCATTGCACCAGTGCCATCAGCAGCACCCCCTGTAGTCTTCTTAGGACGTTTTGCCCTAGCAAGCTTCACATGGGCCTCGACGAAATTCTCCATGCGTTTCACCTCCAGCTGCTTCAGGAATTCGATTCGCTGCCGCTCCATCTCCAATGCATGCTTTTGCTTAGCGCTCTCCACACGCTCGTACATCTCCGCAAAAGCCTCAATCGCCCTTGCTAGCTCCCTGAAACCTTTGTCACCACCGCTGCCAGCCTCATCTCTGCTGCGCTTCTTGTTACTGCCGGATAGCGATGACACCGAGAGTGAGGGCGACCGCTGTGAATTGTGATTACGGTTAGGACCAACATCATCAGAGTCCTCTGAATCAGACACAGCTGCAGCTGCAGCAGCAGCTTCCTTCTGGATGAGAGCAGCAGCAGGAAGTGGAGACCCACGGTGGTAGTCGGGCAGCGGCAGAGCCATAGGCGGAGGCGGGGACGGTGAAGGCGACTGGTGGTTCCTCATGACTGGTGGATGGAAGGGCATGGCGAATTGAGGAGCCGGCGGCTGCGAGGGCCTCTTGGAGGCGGAGGCGCTGAGGGTGGGGCCGACGAGGCGGTCGAGCTCATGGTAGAAGGACCAGCCGGACGGCGCGTTGCGGGCGCGCTCGGCCTTGTATTTCTTCTTGAGGGTGTCGACACGGTTCTTGCACTGCACGTCGGTGCGCGGCGGGCGGCGGCGCGCGGAGGCTCCCCGGCGAGAGTTGACCGCGTCCGCCACCTCCTGCCACTGCTTCTGGCGCAGGTTGCCGCGGTTGAGCTCGACGTAGCGGCTGCCCCAGGCGCCGACGAGCGCGGCCGTCTCGCCGTCGCTCCAGCAGTCCTCCCTGTAGGGCAGGTTAGGGTTGGGCGGCGGCAGCTTGCCCCCACCCCCGCCCACCGCCGCAGCGGCCGCCGCGGCCATCGCCATCTCCCTGGAATTCGGTTGCAAAGGAGTCGTGTAATTCGAAGAAACGGAGGAAGGGTAGGCTCAAATAAACAACGCAGCTCGGTCGACTAAATTTATCCCCTAGGAGCAACTGGCAACAAAACTCTGAACTTCGCAAAAGCTCTAAATATTTAGTGATTCAGTGCATTCACTTGCTACTAGTATTCGTAATCCTCAATTCCAGAAGAGCAATAAGCTCCTGCAAGCTCCCGAAGCAAGCTACTCCAAACAACGGCACCTCGATGCACGAATCCTGGCAAAAAAATTCCAACGGTGGTAGAGATCCTCTCCCCCTCCGGCTGCTGATGCCGCTGCCGCTGCTTTTCTAGGGTTTTTCTTCATAGGAGACGAGGCGGCCGCGCCGACGGCGAGGGTTTCAGAGTGGATTTGGGAGGGGATGTGATCAATCAGAGGGCGGTATAACCTTCGTGTTTTGATGATCCACTTGATTCACGTGCCTTTTTCTTTTGCGGGAGTCGGCCAAAGGCACGCGGGAAAGAGAGGGGGCGTCGAGTCCTAGCCGGCCACGTGATACGTTATTTTTAGACTATTTGATTGGTGGGTACGCGAGGTGGGTAAAGAAATTATATGGTGAGAAAAATAATGACAAAACGGTAGAAAACTCTCTAGAAACATCGTTTTATGAAAACTTTCCACGTCGTTTCCACGTCCACGCCTTTGCCTTTACCCCTGCCCCCGTTTTCCGGCCGGCTCTGGCTGTACGCGCCACCCGTAGTCCGTGGTAGGCCGGTAGCTGCGCCGGCCGGCCTCTGGATGTGGATCTGCCCGCCCGACCCAGTTGCCACGGCCGCAGCCAAGGATTGGATTACTATACGTGGATCTGGCTGTCTTTGTTCAATTGCGCGATTAATACTAGTTCGTACTCCGTACGTACCAAAGGTAGAGAGGGACGACGAGAGGTAGTTAGTCTTCTGACTGAGTTGAGGCGTGGTCAGATTTGGTGACACCGGAAACGTTTGCCCGCCGCGGACAAGGACTCCCTCCATCTCTGCGGCGCGCCGGCGCTCGAGTTGAACCGGCGGCCGTGAGCCAACTTCGCGACCCGCGAAGAGTTTTTCGTGCGACCCGAGCAGAGCGACGGTGACGGAGCGCGTGCGCGCGACGCTGCCCGCTGGTAATGCTCGCGTCGGGCAGGGCCAGGGCCTTCACGCCATTAACGTTGCATCGTTCGTTCCGAGTCTTCAGGCCAGCTTTTTTTGCGCGCAAGAGGCGCGGCGTTTGAAGGAGACTCCTCAGGTAACTTGGGCGAGGCCTCTGAAGCGAACCGTGGTTTCCTTGGCCGGATGATCCGGCCCTGTTAGTCTGTTACGCCACTGCTCACTGCCCACGACAGAAAAAACGCTTGTCCGGCCGTGAAGAAGAGACGCAGTTTTCAGTTTTTGCGTCGGTTTGTACCGAAAAGTTGGTGCCGTCATCGATGATCGATCCGCGATCAAACATGCAAGGTGCGTGCCCGCGGCCGCGGTACAAGCTGCGCAAGTTTGTGAAGTTTTCCGCTCGACGCACGCGAATGGTGGACCGGGCCAGACGGGCAGGGCAAAGCTCCGGCAGTGTTGGGTGGGGCTGCCCCCGTTCACCGACCCGGCGACCCCGAAAGCTGAGGGGCCCGGTCCAACGGATGGAGTCCGAGCAATGGCAGTCGCGGCGGCACTGAAGTTGCCCGCACGTCGCAGCGGCCTTGTCAGTTTAAACGCAGCGCCGGGGCGGCACCGAAGTGATCTATTCTTTTTTTGAACTGTGAAGTGATCTATTCTTGAATGTCTTTATGCAGAAATGGCAAATGTTGTTCAAGCCGGTTGATCAGGATAAGGTGATCCCGCTAATGGACGAGATGAGATGGCTCAGCTCTTACAGTCCGATTTCAACTTTCTTATAGTCTGATTTCAACTTCATTCTTTGATATTGTGGAACTGTAGTGGCTGTTTGTCCTTTTGTCTTCGGTAAATCTATCAGGCGACCGGTCGCGCAGAACGCGCACCGCGCGACCCGCGCGCCGCCGCCGCCGCCGTCCGTCTTCTCCGGCGCCGGGCACCACCAGGTTAGGGCCCGGGGTTAGGGCTGTCTCTTATACACATCTAGATGTGTATAAGAGACAGTTTGAATACAAGTAGCACGTATTAGGGATACCAGTTTAAAAGCTGGACAAACAAACTAAGACAAAAGGACAGCGTTAACGCGCGACCGGTCGCGCGTTAACGCTGTCCTTTTGTCTTAGTTTGTTTGTCCAGCTTTTAAACTGGTATCCCTAATACGTGCTACTTGTATTCAAACTTGTTGCTTTTAATATAAAGCTGAGGTTTCTCTGTCAAGAAAAAAAAAGGTATGCAAAGTGAAACTTTTAACGCTCTCGTGTTCCTTGAGTACAGTTTGCGTTTATTTGCGCGCAAAGAAATTCGATCAGATTTGCCACGGTGAAGGGTTTAAAATCGCTCTCACAGGTCACGAGCCAGTGAAGTGAGAAGCCCCTTGCCCTTGGTCGTCGGGTAACTGATGGCCAGGGTTCCGGTCCAAGTCGCCGGGTCTGACTCTGACCCCAGCATTTGACTGAAGCAGGCTTGATCACTGAAACCCAATCGACGAATGACGCATCAATTTATGGGTTCAGTCAAAGTTCAAGTACATCAGGCGCTTAGTATATAAGCCTCGTTGGTCGTTGCACCAATCACACCTCAGTGAGCTGCTTGAGAACTGCGGGTTCTAGTGGTAAGAAGAGCAGCAAAGACTGCAGAAATGCTTGGGAGGAGGAGAGGTGCCTCATCATCAAAGTCGCGTGAACTCAACACCGGGACGGCCGTCACTGATGGAAACGGCCAGGGGGTGACCGTATCGCAGTTCATTGCGCAGCTCGGTAAGGCTGAACTGAATTACTGAACTCGTCTGCTTCAACTGCCGTGCTTACCATTCTCCTGATCTTAATATTCGGTGAGTGAAACTGAGTGTTCCTTGCGTTTGTGTTTGGCAGATGAGTCTGCGACGAAGAGGCTGGATCGCATGAATCAGAGGCTGAGGCTGCTTGAACAGCAGATGGAAACACTGGAGACTGACGTTGCCAAGGCGAGCAGCAATTCTGCAATCTTAGGTAGCACGGAATAATAGCTGATTGCCTTCAGAGACTCTGCAGGCGAATTTAGATGATAGCATATTAGCATCTTTCATCTGCTACCCAGCAGGCTAGCACTATGGCCAGACTTTGTTACATCGTTGTGGATGCTTCAGTACTTCAGTCAGGCGAGAACTGTTGTTGAACTTAGAAAATTTTCACCTCCTGGAGGGTTCAATACTTCAGTTATATATTCCTCCACCACCACATGAGTACATCACTTATTTGAATGATGACCAATCAAAACTCTGGAGACTATAGCTGACACAAAATTACTGAATTTCGATCACCAATCACCATGATTATATTAACTCAAACTGCATCGTCAAGTTTACAAGAATATATAAAAAATGGTGGCTCAAAATGAAAAGGGAAAATGGTAGCTCCTTGATTCAAGGGCATATATACAAGAGGCTCTTTTCCTTTTCAATTCCCAGCACAAGCTAATCCTACATACATTTTCCACCCCAGAAATAACTCAAGCACAATGATTGTACACGTCAGAAGCCGTTCCTTGATCCAAGCCAGAAGAAAAGGTGGGTGACTCTAATTGCGGAAGCCATGGTAACAGCACCGGGAAGCATCAGCAGATTCAACTGCTGAAGTTTGCAGCCATTTTGTGACATGAAGAACTTCCGAACAAGATTGTTACTCACAAGCTAGCTTTGTCCCAAAGCTGCTAAGGCAGATGGCGAACGCCTGAAATGCTGAGAGCGGCTGGCGATAATCCATAGTGAAGATATCAGTATCAACCTTACCGAACTGAAGGAGAACAGTTTCATCATCCCCGCTACAATCAGGATGGCTCGGATTGTCTGTAGCCACCAGCTGGAAATTCTTGACTGATGCAACTGTCACTCGCCCATGAAAGTTCAAGCACCAGCATTGCAAGTGCTCGTGCCACCGTGGAGCTTTGTTGCTAAGGACAGTGGTACATGTTCGCCTTAGAGATTTCACCTTGAGGGAGTTCTCCCAGGTCTCTTGAACTGAGGGACGCTCCATGGTGCAAGACATCCTCCTAGGCCCTCTGGATTTGAGCAGGTTGTATTTGTAGGAGACCTGTCCAACATCAAAGTTGCCTGATGATACTTGAGGGCTTATTCGCCTGCTTCCAAAACGCCGAATAGACCGAGTGCTTGATGCCTTTGCACCATCATAGGGTGGCTGGCTGTCATATATTTTGAAGTTTGTTCCCCAAAAATCAGACCTAAGATAGGAGCAGGAGCGCAGTTACGTCAATACTCCAAAAATCTTACAACACAAATACACAAGACTGACAAAAAAAAAACTTCTTCAAATTGTCTGCAGAAAGGAATCAGACGGAGAGTAGAGTAATAGTGCAACATATAATCAGCAACGGTGAAATGCAAACCTAAAATCTCTAGAGATTGTTGGGATGCAGAGTTCCAACGCACGAGATCAAGGAAGGGGGAAAAGCCAAGACAGTAAGACCTTGTGTTTTTGTTAAGGGAATATAAAAGAGACAACATGGAGAATGTAAGACTAACATATGTATCCAGGTACTACAGTTGTTTTCTTGATAGTGCCTTAGTAGCACCCAGCAGGGCGGGTTTGACTCCCGGGGAGCGGATTAACGGGGCTGTTTTTTTTTCGGGGGTTTCCATGACTACTGGTCAAGATTGTCTAATGCCCTGGGGAGATCATTCCCTGGCTGGTCAAGTTTTTTTCATTTTGGATGTCAAGTACGGGCTCAAATGCTCATGCTCAAGTACAGTGCCTCAGCATAAAAGTGCAAAGAACTTCATAGACCATGTATTATTGTAGCATGTATTATCAATTATCACTAAGCTCTTGCAAGAAAATTATCACTAAACTCAGATGAAGTTTAATGTTCAACCCTATATGTCAGCAAAGCAATGCATCCAAGATACACTAGAAGTTATCTTTAAAAGCAACTTTAAAAGCAAACTATGAATTGCATGATAAGTACCTCAACTTTCCCAAATATGCATTGTTTCCTTGTGACGGATCATCAGCATCAAGAGAAATAATGTACTCTGTGTGAGCACCCCGCCTAAACCTTTTAGCAGCCATGAGAAACTTCCCTTTATCCGTGCTAGATGTCAGATCTTCTAAAGTTAAAAGAATCAGTAAATATTTTGTCATAAAAAAATAGTAGAGAATCAAATAGGGAAAGAACGGCCATGTAAACTAACATGAATAACGTTTAACAAGCATGCACTAGGTAAACTATTCCAGTGATCCATTTAAACTTTTGTCACTAGCTTATGCACACAATCTCGTCTTATGTTCTAAAAATCTTGTGTCCACTCTATCAACTTGCGTCAATAAAGAATCCCTTAATGCACCCTATCAAGAATTACACATAACATTCGGTTCTGAATTGTGGTCAACATGTAAAAGCAATTAAAATACAACATTCAGCAAAGATGTGCTGTAATCCTTAAAACAACTGAAGCAAATAGCAAAGATGAAAAGAAAAAAAAACAAACTCACAACAAACCATTTTATTCACACAGCATGCCAAAGTGTTATTGAATACTGAAGTTCACCACTAAGATGAACATGAACAATATGACCCTATGAGGGGCAGCACTGTAATCGCATATAAACTTACTTTTTGTGAATCCAAGGTAGAGATAAAACGTAGAGTTCTTCTTGTTTCGCTTGATGAAGCACTGGATCGGGAAGTCTTGTGGCCCTGGCTGTTCAAATCACAAGGAATAGAGGAACAGAGGATCAGTTTAAGCTATAGAGCCGCCTGAAAAAAACTAGACTATATAGTTGAACCCACTCTTTTAAAACCTTCCACAAAAATCAGCATAGCCAAATTTGTGGTACCATCCAACCAAAAAATGGACTACTGGAACAAAACTGTGTACTAAATCCTAGATAGCTACAACCCTAATAGACAGTACATCAGGGGGGAAAAAAGTTCTGATGAAAACATCTGATATGTAAAACTAGTGCCATATATTTGGATTTTGGGACATCAGAGCATACAAAACATAAAGTTCCTCTAAACATATATCAAATTATTTAGCGCCTTAGGCAAAAACATTGAAACCTGAACTAAATTCAAGGATTACTCTAGATTCCAAACTTAGCACTTTAACAGTTTCCTAGTCAGAGTGGAAATGGACAGATCATAAGGAAACGCAGCTTAGCTAATATATTGATCCCAATCTATCTCCCAAAATCCTCCATAAAACTGGGATTTCTACAGCTCTAATGCGGCAGTAAGATGGAAGACACAAAATCGACCGTATATTGACCAAAACACACAGCGAATCGCGCTGAATGGAAACCAGCTCCCGGCGGGGGCTCCTCACCTGCTTGAGCGAGGCCGGGAACGTGATCTTCCCGGACTCGGGCAGCGGCCGCACGACCGTCGCGGCGGCCTCGCGCCACCGCCTGCAGACGGAGGCGCAGGACACCACGTCCCTCCGCGCCGGCCACCGCTCCCCGCCGGACGCCTCCACGCGCCGCACCACCTCCTCCACCAACTCCGGGAGCAGCCGCGCCCACCTGTCCTCCTCCTCCGCCGCCGCCGCCGGCCCCTCCCGCCTCACCACCTCCCCGGATACCAGCGACGCCGCCATTCCGCGCGCTGCTCCTCGTCAGTGGTGTCCGCCGTCCGGGGATTGCTCGAGAGAGAAGAGAACCGTGTGCGCCGCTCGGAAAGAAAAAAGATAATAATTCTCTCTCTCTCTTTTATTTCAAAAAATAATAATTCTCAAGCGGATCTAGTCGTACCTGTAGCGCGCCCCTTTATTGCCACGCTCGACGTTTTTCTAGAAGAAGATCTGCTACGGATTTGTTCGGCAGGTGGGCACGGACGCACTCCGTTTCTGTCCACTGGAGGCCACGCTACGCTGCCGCCGCGTTTTACCTG
>OAMR01000423.1:553470-564378 GCA_900205405.1 Echinochloa crus-galli
TCTCTTATACACATCTAGATGTGTATAAGAGACAGCTAGCATACTGCATCCAGCACATGCATGAGCTCGACCCTCCAGTGGTGCACCCTGACCTGCAGTCCAGTTCTATACTGCTCTCTGAAGATGGTGCCGCAAAGGTACATACTGCTACATGCTAGTCGTATATCCAATTTGACATTTGATTTTTAGTCCCTGCACTTAAACCAAATTTATCCAACATGAGCGCATGTTGAATCGCCATGCTGCTGTTCAGCATCAGAATGAAGCAACTACCAAACTTGATCCAACCTGAGTGGTTTCTGCAGATCGTTGACATGAGTGTTTGGCATGAAGTGATTTCCAAAGGGAAAATGAAGACAAATGGCGAGCTTGACCATAACCCTGAACTAGTGTCTGCTGGCCTAGCAGGGAATGTATACAACTTTGGTGTTCTGCTGCTCGAAATCATCTCGGGGAAGCTTCCATACCCTGCACAAGAGCGCTCCCTCGTCAGCTCGGTAAGGACAACAACAATGGAACATCATCTTAACTGAAAAAAAAAATCTTGATAAATCAAAATGATGTTATGTTCCTTCTTCTTAGGCTCTGGAGTGCATAAGCAACGGTGACCGGAGTATAGCCTCTCTTCTTGATCCTACACTCAATGATCATAAGGAAGATGAACTCGCAATCATCGGCAAGGTGATCCACGCTTGCATCCAGAGTGATCCGAGGAACAGACCGAGCATGAGGGAGATCACTGACAGGCTGAGGGAAGCCATTGGCATCTCGCCAGTCGCTGCGACGCCGAGACTGTCCCCACTCTGGTGGGCAGAGCTGGAGGTCCTTTCGACCGCGGAAGCAAGCTAATTGGCAAGACGGGATGAAACCCGTCTGATGTGTTCCGAAGAAATCACTCTGCAGGTTCACGTTGTGCATGCTTTGGATGCACCCTCTGTTCATGCATCCAGCATCTGTTATATGCTGTGCATGTCTCCTTCTGTAACTGTAAAATTGTAGGAATAGTAATCCTGGTGGATGCTGCTTGCTTGCTACCATTCCTTGCATCATCGTGTCGTGTGTCTGAACTCTGAAGGTGCCATCAGGACGAGGCATCACATCAGCAGAACGAGCTAGCAATCTTGCATACTCGTAGGGTAGTGTTTTGGCAGCATATGCTAGCATATACTGTAGCAAAGTCAGCTTCTAAAGGCCACGCCGCCCGCGATTGACGGCAGCCCGGCATATAAAGATTCCATTATCGATGCCGGAAAGTAGAAATCTGACCTTGGGGGGCACTAGCAGACGACGCTATCCACATTGTCTTTCTCTGCCCAGCTATCTATATAACCTTAATAATTGGTACCCACTAACATTCCACTCAAGAATTCTCTCAAACCTCATATAGCCACGTCATCACCGGTACCCACTAACATCCCACTCAAAAATTCTTTCAAACCTCATTCTTTAATATCCCGCAGCAACGCGCGGGGAATTCACCCAGCTATAATCGAAGATCAGGCCGCCGGGAACGCTCTCCTGTTTCCAGCAAAGATGAGTGAACAGTGGCACACATGGATGCTGTCCCATGCAAAACATCCTCAGCCAGCCAGATGGAATGGAATCCAACCCAAAACTTTTGGCCTCGAATGGCCCAAACCTCTACTCCCTGGCCGCTGGTGAAGTGCTAGATCGTCTGGACGTGTACCAACTACTAGTCCGTCAGCTCGCGTCCGTGCGTCACGAAACTGATATTTTCAATGAAGCGAACAGCCCTCCTTCCTTGATGTTGGCTTAAGATCGAGTTGTGACTGACTGGTCAATGGTGAACGTTTCTCCGGCGTCGGCTGCGGCAAGTAAGCGTGGGCGGCCGTGAACGGAGACTCGCCTGAATGCCTGATCGAGAAGAAGACAGCGGCCGGTGACAAATTGCGACTGATGCTGGATCGAGTAGGCTGTACGCATCTATCTGAGCTTCCACGAGAAAATTCACCCTCGCAGTTAGTGGCGGACCTAGAATCATCTATTTGGGTAGGCACACAGTGTAGAAACAGTGCTGGACAGTATAGTACAGTTCCCGGTAAGTGCTTTGTTACATTGGTCATCAGGAATTTAGAGTAGTCCTCCAATGCTCGCAGTTTCTAGTGCTCCAGCGGTTAATATTGTTTGGTGGGCGGCACCAACCAAACCAAGCCGTGCGTCATCACACCCCCATATATAGACCCACTGGCACGTCGGGCCACGTCACCCGAGCCACCCCGCTCGGCCTGCCCGGCGTCGTCGCCGTCCAGTGCTCTGGGCACACATGGGCTCCTGCATGCGCGCCACCTTTCGGCGCCTCATACGCCAGGACGGCGCGCGCCCGCAGCCGTCCGTTCGCCTCCGCTCCACGGCTCCGATCGCGCGCCCGCCCCCTATAAATCCCACCGCCCCCGTGGGCCGTGGCCGTTGTTGACACGCATCGCCTCCCGATCGCCGCGCCGCGCACCTGCCTGTGACCTCCTCCCATTTGGGATTTGGGAATGGAGCTGGAGGCCGCGACGCGGCGGTTCCACCTCTGGTTCCGCGGCCTGCGCGCGCTGCGGCGGGACCTCAGGTCGGCCCGGTGGTCGGACGACCCGGCCCAGCTTCAGCCCGGCGCAGCTGGCGCAGGTCGACGACCTGCAGCGGCGCACCGTGGCGGAGGAGGACGCGCTGTCGCGGGAGATGGCGCGGGTGCAGGAGGGCGACGGCGTGGTCGAGGCGCCCGCGGCCGGGGACGGCGGCGAGGGGCTGGACGTGCGCGGGCTGGTGCGCCGGGTCGGGGCGGTGCTGGACGGGGCGGACGCGCTGCGGATCCGCACGATGAAGCGCGCGGTGGAGATCCTGCAGCCGGCGCAGGCGGCCGAGCTGCTCGTCGCCGCCGCCGACATGGAGATCGGATTCCGGGAGTTCGGGCTCAAGTTCGCCGCCAACCCAGTTTTTCGTTTCGAGAAAATTTTCCTTTGCTTTTCCACTCTGCTGCTGGCGGTTGGCCGGTTTTTTTCTCCATCGGTGGAAGTGTTTGACTGGGCCTTTTTGCCGAGTGCCTACTGGGCTGTGTAGGCCGTAGCAGGGCATGCGAAAAATAATAAAATGCATGAGACTGCCTGAGGTTCAGGTTCTGACGAGAAGCTGGCCTCCTCGTCTTCTTGCTGTGTTCGCCTGAATCTTTCAAGGCTTGACGGTTGATGTTCGCCTGCGAACGAGCTCTATCTGTATCGCAGCGCATTCACACATCCGTTCGCATCTGCTCTGTTGTGAGTTGTGACTTGGAATTTACCTACTCGTGGCTGTGGATACACTGAACCTACCAATCTTTCTTTTTACTGCTACATACTATGCTTAACTAACGCTCTTTAGAAGTAACCGCAGTACTAACCGCGGTGAAAGTGAAACATCCGTGGATGGGTCCAAACGCCGCCGTCCTGCACGGCTCGTGACATTATCATCGCACGCGCAGCGGAAGATTTCGCGAGCCGTGCCGTGCTACCCAAATTAAAGGCGTGCGTCGTTCTTATATTTGGCGGGCCAGCCACCCCAAATGGGGCTCCGGCGGCCGCGCACGATAAAAAGAAGCCTCGCGGCCGCATGCTGGGAAAGTTGCCGTTTCCCAAGCCAGCCGGGGGTGCAGACAAGAACGCAACGAACCCAACCAATTCTGCTCTCCGCCTGGCCTGCCTCTGCCACCCACGATTCCACGAACAGCAGCAACCGCAGCCTGCCTGCCAGCAGAGATCGCAACGCCCCTTCCCTCTCCTCGCCTCGCCTCCCGAAATCTAGCCAGCCACCGCCCCTCTCCCGACCAAGAAAAGGCTCTCCCCCACGTTGACATCGCGGAGGCTGTAGCGCGCGCGCGTGCCAGGCAGAGGCAGGCAGCCAGCCATGCGCCCGTGATGGCCCGGCCGTTCCAGAAGATCGGCCACGGGCTCGACAGGTTCTCGTTCAGGCGGCGGAGGTCGGCGTCGTCATCGTCGCCGCTGTCGCTGGGCTCGGACGGCAAGGAAAGCTGCCCCATGGAGGGGGTGCCGCCGGCGGGGCCTTCCACCAGGCGGGTTCTGTCGAGGAGCTGCGGGTCCAAGGGGAGCCGGCTGTCGGTTGACCTTCCGCCGCCGCTGGCCGGCGGCCCGTCGGACAAGGGGGCGGACGGGAGCTCGTCGTCGGCCGCGGTGCCGCCCAGGCCGGTCCGGCATGAGGGCCCGCCCTCAGGTGACGGTTTTTTCTTGGACCGACCGTGAACGTCGAACTGCCGTTGCGAATTCCAATCTTGTCGGAGAAATGACGATCTGCGTTGGCGGTGGGTTGCAGATGCGGAGATGGTGAAGGAGAAGTTCTCCAAGCTGCTGCTCGGAGAGGACATGTCCGGCACCGGCAAGGGGGTGTCCTCTGCTCTTGCCCTGTCCAACGCCATCACTAATCTTGCTGGTAATCCCTCTTCTCTTTCAATCATCGTTTTGTTTCCCTGTCCTTTTCGGAGAGATCATTTCTTTCCTTCTGCGATTCCACAATCTGTGCAGCCCTCGATTTCTAATGGAAACCCTGACTAATACTGGGCATTCTTTCTCGTGATGACATATTTTCAGCCTCTGTGTTTGGTGAGCAGCGCCGTCTGCAGCCGATGGCCGCCGACCAGCAAGAGCGGTGGACGAAGGAAATCGACTGGCTTTTGTCCGTCGCCGATCACATTGTAGAATTTGTTCCTTCGCAGCAGGTGTCTGAAAACGGGACCTGCATGGAGGTAAAAAAAAAATAATCAATTATCCAATGACACATGTCATTGCTGCAACTCAACTGCCTTGAATTGCAATTGACCCGTCTTCCTGTCAAACAGATAATGGTAACCCAGCAGCGTCAAGATCTACAAATGAACATACCTGCTTTGCGCAAGCTCGACGGGATGCTCCTTGTAAGCATGGGCCTGCTCATCTTGATCTTCTACTGAACCGATTCAGAGGGATATCTCAAGTGCTAACCTTTGGCATTGCATATTTCTCTCGTGGATACCCCGGGCATTAGATGACCAAAATATATGTATGTATCGAAAGATGCAGACAAATCGGAGAAGGGCAACGTGCCGAGGCAGGATGACAAATGGTGGCTCCCAACTGTTAGGGTCCCTCCTAATGGTCTGTCAGATGCATACAGGAAATGGCTTCAACACCAGAAGGATCTCGTTGCACAAGTGCTCAAGGCAGCAATGGCCATCAATGCTAATATTCTGATGGAAATGGAGGTTCCAGAAGCATACATGGAGTCCCTACCAAAGGTAATCCATAAGACCAGATTCCTAATGCATTGCCCTGTTCTTTTTACAACAATTCTAACAATATAACCCTACCACATTTTGTTGTTATGTCTGCTAGAATGGGAAGTCCACCCTTGGAGATTCAATGTACAAACTTATAACCGACGATTATTTTGACCCTGAAGAACTTTTGAGTTCTGTAGACCTGTCCGATGAATACAACATTGTTGATCTGAAGAACCGAGTCGAAGCCTCAGTAGTCATCTGGCAGAAGAAAATGACCCATAAGGACAACAAATTATCATGGGGACATGGGGTCAGTCACGAGAAGAGGGGAAAGTTTGAAGGGAGGGCCGAGAATGTTCTTCTCCTTATCAAGCACAGATTTCCCGGCATTGCTCAATCGGCTCTAGACATAAGCAAAATCCAATGCAACAGAGTACAGAAAGCATTCACAATTCTCATTGCCATTTACAGATACGCTACAGTGCTTTGTTTATTCACATACCTTGCATATCTCCCCTCCTTTTTTTTCAGGATGTTGGCCTTGCCATCTTGGAGAGTTACTCCAGGACTCTTGAGAGCTTAGCTTTCACAGTTATGTCTCGGATCGAAGATGTTCTCAATGCAGACTTGGCCACCCAAGATCCCAAGAACGCAGATTCAATGCGAATCCCCAGTTTAACTTCAGACGACACAGATAAGGTTGTCTCGGATGCTAAGGCGGAGGTAGAGAAGTTGAGGAGAATGGAACCAGTTACAGCAACGCTGTTCGACTTAGTGGGCCCACGGGACCAAGATCTCAGAACATATGCCAAGGAGGGCGGTAACGGTCCAAAGCTGACAAAAATTTCATCAATTGCAACCAAGAGGTTTTCTTACCTTGATAATTTGGGTGGAACAAGAAGCCCAATAGCTAGACACTAGCTGCTATAGGGTTGAGGATAGATGGATCATGCTGCCAGGAAGCCTTTGGAAGAAACTTTGTACATATCACAGATGTCCAAAGCATCATGACATTTGGAATTGGGCAGGTTCTCGTTTGAGGTTCTGTAAACTAAATCGGAGGAAGTTTGAGGGTAGATGGATCATGCTGTCAGGAAGCCTTTGGAAGAAACTTTGTACATATCACAGATGTCCAAAGCATCATTACATTTGGAATTGGGAAGGTTCCCCTTTGAGGTTATGTAAACTAAACCGGAGGAAGTTTTCGGTGCATGAGGCCATGGCAATGTGAAATCTTGGCATGTTTACATGAAATAATCATATGACTACTTCATGAACTTACCAATGTGCATGCAGGATTGTACCTGTTCGGTGGAGGGGGATGTTTTTTCTTTCTCCTAGTAGCCCCATGTTTAAACTTTTTGGACATGGAAACTTCCCTTATTATAAATCACAGAAGATGACATGACATAGGATGGACACTATTTTAGATCATCAGCAGCAAACCAGGCATACTACTTTACAAAACCACAGTGGGCCCTGCCTGACGATAATGGAACGGCTAAACACCAAAGTTTTTAAAGCACAAACATCTCATAGATCATACTAGCTAGTCATCGTATTATCATTACCAAAACCAAGCCCTTATTTTCTTTTTCACATTATTTGACACTCTTCGTCTTCATTCCAACCTCGTTTTAAGCTATTCTTGCTCAAAATGCTGCTCTTGAGCACTTTCCACAACAAGTAGCACGGACGACCAATAGCTCGAGGCTTTGAGCTTTCAGAGCTAAAAAATCTACCAGTGAATTGAGTCTCATCTTATGTTAGCGACCTAATATTTTTTTCTCTATTTTCCATCGACACGCTTGAGGAAGCGTTTTTCAGGAGCAATCAATTCTAACATAACAATAGCACCTGAGATATTTTTTACTATTGGTTTTTAGGACAGGCACGGCACACTACAGGGAATCCAGGGAACAAGCAAACTGGCACCACCCCCAAAGAATTCTAAAGACGAACATTTTATATAACATAAGCATCTAGTATACCGTATACGCTCAGGAAAGATGCTATTTGCTAATTTTCAGACTTCAATACCCCGGGCATTAGATGACCAAAATATATCTTCAGTATGTATAAGAGACGTCAGAGGAGCCTGGTCCACAAAAAAGAGTTCTTGATGTAGCAGAACAGATAAATAACCAACAACAGACCAGCTCGAGTCTAAAATGCTCTTGACGTCGATCAGCTGTTGCTTTCCATGTCCAAGATTCAAGACGTCAGATTGTGTTTCACAAATTTATTGTATTGCTGACCAACACCTGAAGAAACATTCGGATGGGAACTACTCCAGGAAGAAATGGGAGCAAACGCAAATCACCATGGAAACATCCAAATCGAATTGAAATGGCAGAATACACCAAACTTCTCTCCTTCCGAATGGTAACTAAGCAGATTGCAAATGTTTTCAGCCGCCAGAGTGACCACCCAGCACCGCCATTATCAACGACAAAGTAGAAGCACATTTGCACTGCTATGTCTGTGCATAGCAACATCACAAAGATGTCCAATCGCCAGGCTGCAAATTCCAAACACAAGCCGCGTCAGGACCAACAAAACAGTCTTGCCAGAAACACAGCCCACATCAGGAATACCAAAACACAGCCCTGTAATGTGCCAACGCCCTTTCATTTCACTGCTCCTGCAGACGATTAGAGTGTCTACAAAGGAGGATCTTGGAGTTCAAACAGAGTACAAGCTCACCATCACATATCCAGAGAACAATCTGGTAATATAATCCCCAGACACGACAAAAGGCTACTCTTCGCCTACAGATTACTTCTAACAGCAGCTCACATCCGATGCACACTAGGCTACATGAACTATGAAATTATCCTGCATACTAGTGACTTATTAGTGCAGTTGTCTTGCCAATGCACTGCGCCGCGATAAAACGCCGTTGGCATCCCTCAAACTCCTTGCCCTTCTGTACTCTATTTCTGCATCTGAACATGAATGGCCAGGAGATTTCTTCCTTACTTCTATAGGTTTTAGTGATATTTCATCCGTTGCCTTTCTGAAAGGATGGCTGTCTTTCGCAATACCCTCATCCTCAGACTGATGGCCACCTTTTGTTCCTGCAATGTTAAGATAGAAACACAATAAGCATCTGAGGAAATAGAAACACAACATTAGGAAGGGATCACAAATTTATTCGTATTCAAATTTGGCTGTAGCTGGTAAAAGACGCAGAGTTCAGTTTACAAAGTAGTGTTTCATTTAGCCGATAATTATTCGGCATAGTAGCCAGAAAATCCACAGCTTGATTCTGGTATGCCCAGATATGATTGAATGGTTGAGAAATAAAAGTTAGGATATTACCTTTGAATACATCCAAATGCAGCACTTTGTTTGGAGAATCAACGGAGAACTGGTTGGCTGGTTTCTTTGGACTCGTGCCATCTTTCACATAGATGGATGATTTATCCACCTTCTGAGCCTCATTAGGCAGATCATTAAGTGCGCACATCTCAGTAGCTGGAGCAATATTTCCGAATGGTGATATAGTGAATGAGTCATCAAGTGCATCTGGTATCTCCACATAAGACTGAGTTTGGACGATTTCATCCGCACTAAACCCAAATGAGGCTCTGTAAGCTTCAATTTCATCAGCATCTTGCTTCTCCCTGGAGACACTAACTCTCCCACCGTTATGTGGAAATGTCTGCTGAGCTTGGTCCAGGTAGAATTGAGCAGATGCTGCTGGCCGAAAGAAGTTGCTATCTAACATGTAGTTTCTCGGGGTAGATGAATCCAGCCCAAAAATATTGGCCGGTGAGGTCCTGGAATATGGTGTATCACAGGCAGACCTGGACGTCTTCCATTGTGCAGTGGCTTCCTGCTCAGGAATGGGAGAAGCCCTGAAGTATGGAGTGTCACAGGCTGACCTAGAGGTCTTCCAATGGGCAGTAGGAACCTCTTGCTCAGGTATAGGTGAGGAGAGCCCAGTCCTCGGAGTTGCTGAAGCAGGTGATATGAGGCTGCTACAAGGGCTTTCAGGGTAAAGTGGGTAAGATGCCTGGAGTCCCGAACCACCAGAATAGGTTGTCGATAAGAAAGGCATGTTATGCTCCTTGCTGGCAGTTTTGATGTCCATAGAAGAAGAAAGAAATCGAGCATATGGAACATCTGGAGACGAGGGAGTAGTTGCGTGAGCTAGTTCAGGTGGCGGGGTCAATGGTGCTGTGGATGGCTCAGTTGTGTAAGTTGAGAAGACAGGTGGTGAGACAAGTTGAGGTTCATTAGCATATGGCCCAACAGCAAACATATTCGATGTCGGACCACCAGGAGAGTTAGCCGATACTGACAGAAAGCAGTTTGGTGATTGAGCAGTTGAAGGAAGCGCAGAGTTTGAGAAGGATGCTGGTGATGATGGAGGAGCCAAAAGAGATAAGTTTAGAGGCACATTTTGGTTTGAATTGGCACCGGATTGGACACCATTCCCACGAGTAGCTGATCCGTTCCCATCAGAACGTGATGCAGGAACTATTCTTTTCCCACCTTTCTGCAATCCAAAACATGATAGACCCGAAAAGCAGCCAGCCCATCTGCTCCGCTGTTTATAGTAGAGAAGTACATATTAGTCCAAGCAGATAACTTAGCTGTTGCTAGATACAGAAATAAAATGCATGGCTATTACAAAGAACCAATTTTTAACTATAATAATGGAAAAGGAAATTATATACCAATAAGTAAGCATAAAAGGTAGCGCTGTAGTAGAGGATAAGAAATGCTAGTGTTTCACAAAAATATGAAGGTCTTCATGTGGAAAAAGATGTTATCATACAACAGGATTATCCCAGGTGTAAAAGGTATTTTGCTTCTGACTTCAACTGTAAACCATGTGTGCAGGGCTGCAGGTATCCAGGGTTCCTAAAATCAACAATTTTGTAGTATATAGATTCTTTGCAGGAATACTATTGCAAGAGCAAGGCAGTGCTCCGGAACTGAAAAAAATAAAGTAGGAGTGCCAAGTGTGCGCATTTCAACATCAGCAGCAAAAACAAAAGTCAATTGAACAAAATATTCAATAGAAGCAAGCAAGCAAGTAGTACTGAAGCCTAATTATTGGAGGTAAATATGTCCCTGTTTTCAAGCTCTAACCAACTGCTGGACAGTACTATTCGTACTAAGTACGCAAAGGCTGTGCCGATCTAGGTCGTCAAGGCCTACTACAAATCCCCGTCCTCATCCACATATCCAAAGCATGCGAGGCAAAAGCTGCAGCTAAAGCACGAGTCCGATTTCATGCGGCCATGGAACAAGAAGTCGTGTAGTGTATGTACCCTGTCCTGCTGTAGTAGTTGGGAGTGGAATCTGGCGTCGGCCGAGCCTGCTGCCGTCGCGGCAGCACTGATGGCAGCGGCACCATTCCCCGCCCTGGTGCCACTGCTGCTCCCAACTGAAGACATTTCTGACTGTACCCACCGTTGCTCAGGATCACATGCTCCTGAAAAGTATCGCGAGATTTCTCCGGATCCCACCTGAGTTCGGGGCCGGACCCAGTATCGGACTCTGTACACCCTTAATTTTTGCAAAAAATCGAAGTTAGTAGGCGAAATACATGGTCAGATCCGAATGGAAACAGCATACATTAGGGTTTTGGGCGCTCGATTTCGCGCAGCAGGAAGGGAATGGGCGGGCATACCTGTGAGATG
>OAMR01000423.1:580539-624616 GCA_900205405.1 Echinochloa crus-galli
GCAATTTTCCAGATGGAGCATAATAAGGCCCCTGGACCTGATGGTTTCCCGATCGAATTCTATCAGGCCTCATGGGATTTTATAAAAGGGGATTTGATGGCGTTGTTTAATGAGTTTCATCAAGGTAGTTTGCCTTTGTATAGCCTTAATTTTGGTACAATCATCCTGTTGCCAAAATGTAAGGATGCGAGCAAAATCCAACAGTATAGACCCATATGCTTGTTGAATGTGAGTTTTAAAATATTTACAAAGGTGGCGACAAATAGAATTTCACAAGTAGCCCAGAAGATCATTAGCCCCACACAGACGGCGTTTCTGCCGGGACGAAATATCATGGAGGGAGTAGTTGTACTTCATGAAACAATACATGAATTACATAGAAAGAACAAAAGTGGGGTAATTTTCAAGATGGACTTTGAAAAAGCTTACGATAAGGTTAAGTGGAGTTTTGTCCAGCAAACCCTAAGGATGAAAGGCTTCTCCGAGAAGTGGAGACAGTGGATTGAGGCGTTTACACAGAGAGGTCATGTGGGAATAAAAATAAATGACCAGGTAGACAGGAATTTTCAGACATGGAAGGGACTAAGACAGGGAGATCCGCTATCACCGATCCTTTTTAATGTTGTTGTAGACATGCTTGCTATTCTTATTAATAGAGCCAAAGTAGAGGGGCAAATTGCTGGTGTTATTCCGGATCTAGTTGATGGTGGGTTATCCATCTTACAGTATGCGGATGATACTATTCTGTTTATGGATCATGACCTTACAAAAGCAACAAATATGAAGTTGTTGCTATGTGCGTTCGAGCAATTGTCAGGTCTTAAAATTAATTTTCATAAAAGTGAGCTCTTCTGTTTTGGGCAAGCTAAAGAGTACGAACAACAATATACTGAATTATTTGGTTGCCAATTGGGTTCATATCCGTTCCGCTACCTAGGCATTCCGATGCATTTTAGAAAACTCAGTAACTCTGACTGGAAGGTGATAGAGGAGAAATTTGAAAAGAAATTAGCGAGTTGGAAGGGTAAGCATATGTCTGTAGGAGGGCGACTAGTATTGATCAATTCGGTCTTAACAAGCTTGGCAATGTTTATGATGTCCTTCTTTGAAGTACCAAAAGGGGTGCTGGAGAAGTTAGATTATTATAGGTCACGGTTCTTCTGGCAATCTGACAACCATAAAAGGAAGTATAGATTGGCCAGATGGAATGTACTGTGTCTACCCAAAGAATCGGGTGGACTAGGGATTAAAAACCTGGAAATCCAAAATCAATGCTTGCTGAGTAAATGGTTGTTTAACTTGATTAATGGGGATGGTCTTTGGCAACAAGTACTAAGAAACAAGTACCTAAAGTCACATACGGTTCTGCAGGTAGAGAAAAAACCAGGTGATTCTCATTTCTGGTCTGGACTGATGAAAGTTAAAGAGTCCTTTACTAATTTTGGTTCTTTCCAACTAAATGATGGTAAACAAGTTAGATTTTGGGAAGACAAATGGTTAGGCAATTTTACTCTTCAACAACAATATCCGTCTCTCTACCAAATTGTTAGGAAAAAGGGGGATACGGTGGCCAAAGTTTTTTCTCGGATACCGGAACGTACTGGCTCCGCTTCTGGGCTCAATTACAGCGGCATGACCAGGAAAAGCAAGAAATAATCGACGCATGTCAAGCTTTAGAGGTTCTGACGATGCGTCTCTTCGCTCACCACGGCTGGAGGTTTAGCAATAGGATTACTTACTAAGGCCTCAAACTTGTGGTGTTTAGTTCTTGTGGTGTGTGAACCTTTGAGTGTGGTGCTATCTTGTAAACATTGGCTGTAGCCTCTTGGCCAAGGCCGGAATTATTTCCATTATCTAAAAAAAATATAATTTGAGGTGCAATTATATAATCAGAGAAAAAAAATACATGTTTGTCTCAGAGTTGGATGTAAAAAAACGCAATCATCAGCAATCAAAAGCTGAAACAAATTAATACGGAGTAGGCCATTAGTGATGGAAGCCAAATTTTTATATCTTTTTATTTGCGGGTAAAACTTTTATATCCTTTTACAGAGGAGTGGATGTATTGATGCATATTTACCTTAACTACTGTAATAGATTCATTTATACTATGCGATCTTCTTGTCGATAACAACGTCGATATAAAAACATGTATTCTGCAGGTTGTACGAGGCACGCAACGCCATTTCAATTGTATGCCAGAGTACAATATGAACAACATATCATAAACAGGCAGAGATCGAATATATCAACAGCATAACAGGCAGGGATACATGGTATCCGGAGCTAGCAGTACAAGCAAGCTAGACAAGTGGGGCAGGAAATTTGGCTTAGATCTTGCCGCGCGGGCCCGGCTGCGGCGGCTGCTGCGGCCCCTTCTTGATCGGCAGGAGGTCCGGCGACGCCGACGCGCTCACGTAGGCCAGCAGGGAGCCGCCGCCCAGCAGCAGGAACTTGAGCAGCAGGCCCCTCTTGGTGAACGGCCCCGCGAACGTCTCGAAGAACTTGCTCTGCACACGCAAAATTCATCAAACAAAAGCAAAGTTTGTGTAAGATTATTACACATGAAAAAACCGCAGAAATTAAAGTTTGGATAAGATTACACATGAACGCTCGGCAGAAATTGATGCTTGATGCAGCAATCGTGCAAACCTGAAGCGGGTTGTAGGGGGAGGGCGCGTCGGAGCCGTAGAGGTCCCACTGCCCAGTGGTGTTGCCGATGTCCTCGAGGTCGAAGTAGACGCTCTTGTCGCCGTACTTGGCCACCACGGCGGCGGAGTTTGGGAGGACAAATGGTTAGGCAATTTTACTCTTAAACAACAATATCCGTCTCTCTACCAAATTGTTAGGAAAAAGGGGGATACGGTGGCCAAAGTTTTTTCTCGGATACCACTAAATATTTCCTTCAGACGGTCTTTACAGGGTGCGAATCTAAACCTTTGGTATGACTTGGTAGGTCGTATCAGCCATGTTCAGTTGAATGACCGTAGTGACGTCTATCGTTGGCATCTTACGCCAAACTCGTTATTTTCGGTTAAATCAATGTATATGGCCCTTATTACGAATGCAAACATACATCGGATCCCTAGATTATGGAAGCTGAAAGTACCATTGAAGATTAAGATCTTCATGTGGTATTTGAAAAGAGGTATTATTCTGACAAAAGATAATCTAGCTAAGAGGAATTGGAATGGGAGTAAGAGATGCTCCTTCTGCTCTCATGAGGAAACAATTCAACACCTCTTTTTTGAATGCAGATGGCTAAATTCCTTTGGAGAGTGGTACAGATTGTTTTTAATATCAATTTACCTAATAGCTTCCATGATATGTTTAATGGTTGGCTTACAGGTTTGGATGGTAAAAGTAAGAATTATCTGTTAGTTGGGGCATCGGCGTTATGTTGGGCAATATGGCTCAGACGTGTTAGGCCCTGAGTCTGATCGAACCGGCTTGCAGGCTGAACGGGCCGAAAACCCTGTTGGGTTACTCGCCGAAACAGCCTACACGAACCTCCCACCTACAGGTAGGTCCACACGGGCACACGGCCACGCTGTACGGCCCACAGGTTCGTTGGCCATGGTAGGCAGCGTGCACTGCTGGTGACGCTGGCACGCCGCACGGGCGACGACGGGACAAGCCGCACCCGCAGATACAAGGGACACCGGCTCAGCTCCGGCCGGTCGAGATCCACCACTCAGCCTCACTGCGCCGAGCCGAGCGGGGCGCGCGGGCGGCTCGGCTCAGATCACACCGCGCCGGCGGGCGATCACCGACGCCGACGCGGCGCCCCCACGCCAACGGCCGAACGCACTATACGAGCGAGCGGAGCTCTCTCCTCTCCCTCGCCGTCGTGCTCCCCGACCCGACCCGGCCCAACCCCACATAGTGGGTAAATACAGGTGACACAATCTGGAGGGTACGGGAATAAGAATGATGGACTGTGTAATTTGAGGTGTAAATTATATAATCAGAGAAAAAAGTGCATGCTTGTTTCAGAGTTGGATGTAAAAAAACAATCTGCAATCCAAAGCTGAAACAAATACGGGGTAGGCCATTAGTGATGAAGCCAAATTGTTATATCTTTCTTATAGGTTCATTGATACTATACGATCTTCTTGTGGATAACAGCGCCATTTCAATTGTATGCCAGAGTACAATATGAACATCATATCATAAGCAGGCAGAGATCGAATATATCAACAGCATAACAGGCAGGGACACATGGTGTCCGGAGCTAGCAGTACAAGCAAGCTAGACAAGTGGGGCAGGAAACTTGGCTTAGATCTTGCCGCGCGGGCCCGGCTGCGGCGGCTGCTGCGGCCCCTTCTTGATCGGCAGCAGGTCCGGCGACGCCGACGCACTCACGTAGGCCAGCAGGGAGCCACCGCCCAGCAGCAGGAACTTGAGCAGCAGGCCCCTCTTGGTGAACGGCCCCGCGAACGTCTCGAAGAACTTGCTCTGCACACGCAAAATTCATCAAACAAAAGCAAAGTTTGTGTAAGATTACACATGAAAAAAACCGCAGGAAGTTTGTGTAAGATTACACATGAACGCTCAGCAGAAATTGATGCTTGATGCAGCAATCGTGCAAACCTGAAGCGGGTTGTAGGGGGAGGGCGCGTCGGAGCCGTAGAGGTCCCACTGCCCAGTGGTGTTGCCGATGTCCTCGAGGTCGAAGTAGACGCTCTTGTCGCCGTACTTGGCCACGACGGCGGCGGAGCGGGGCCTGCGGACGGAGCGGCAAGCGGCGCGGGACGACGGCCTGACGGCGAGCTTCCTGCCGGAGATGGAGCTGCCGGCGAGGCCGGCGACCGGCTGCACGGAGACGGCGGCGAAGGAGGCCATGGCGTCGGTTGGCGTGCGCGCTGACGGTGTGGCGAGGTTACTACCGGGAGTGTTGCAGCGCGTACGTGCACAAACTTAATTCGGGGGATCCTGCTAAAGTTTGTGACTTGTGTGGGAGTGGGTGGCTTCGCTTGGCTCGGGGATGGACGAGGCCCATAGGGAGGGTGCCATGTGGCCTGCTCTGGATAGGCTTATCCTGATCTCCTGATTCTGCTGCGAGCTGACTTGGCATGCCAACATGGAGCACGGCTGCCGTTGAGCTGTTCTTCTGTAGTAAGTAGTACTGTGCAAGCTTCTATTGTCCTTGTTCTGATCGCAACCCTCGGAATCTATGAAATCACACTCATGCAGTTTCAGTTTTACGGATTGGAGCCTCGTGTGCAAGTGCATATATACGCCATGAATTACGACACAGGCAGATGGATCGTGAATTAGTGACTCCAAAAATATCTTTCTGAAGTCGTGATGCTGATAATAACTACTTTTAATAGCCTGCTTTTTTTTAGGACACTTTAATCGCCTGCTAATCTCGGGAGGATGCTGATTAGTGATCACTGTCAATGTACAACGTCGTCGTCTGCTGTATGCGTGATTGTCTGTGAGCGGTCAAATGGGCCAGGTACCCAAAAAGCTCTGTTATAACCACTTTAGGCCCAACACGTGTTAGGCCCTGAGTCTGATCGAACCGGCTTGCAGGCTGAGCGGGCCGAAAACCCTCTCACCTACAGGTAGGGTCCACAAGGGCACGCGGCCACGCTGTACGGCCCACAGGTTCGTTGGCCATGGTAGGCAGCGTGCACCGCTGGTGACGCTGGCACGCCGCACGGGCGACGACGGGACAAGCCGCACCCGCAGATAGAAGGGACACCGGCTCAGCTCCGGGCTCCGGCCGGTCGAGATCCACCGATCCACCACTCAGCCTCAGCCTCACTGCGCCGAGCCGAGCGGGGCGCGCGGTCGGGCGGGCGGCTCAGATCACACCGCGCCGGCCGGCGGGCGATCACCGACGCCGACGCGGCGCCCCCACGCCAACGGCCGAACGCACTATACGAGCGAGCGGAGCTCTCTCCTCTCCCTCGCCGTCGTGCTCCCCCACCCGACTCGGCCCGACCCAACCCCACCCACTCCTCCCTCCCGCCTCGCCACCGCGCGGGCGGGAGCTCGACGAAGAGCTCTCCTCCGCTCCCGCGCCTCCCGTCCGCGGCCACGTCGGCTCGGCTCCCGTTGCCGCCGCCGCCTCCTCGCGTTGTCGTGGTTTGCGGGCTCAATTGATTCTGTTGGCGGGGGCGAGGCTGCGGGGCCAGATCCCGCTCGCGCGCGCCTGGGACGGGGGCGGTGGATCGGCTGAGCGGATCAGATCTATGCCCGAGATCTAGGGTGGCGAGGTGCGGAGTGGAGGTGGTGAGCCGGTGGTGGTGATCGGAGGCCGGGGTCAGGGATGGCGTGGTGGTCGGGGAAGGTGTCGCTTGGCGGGCTGCAGGACATCGCCGGAGCAGTTAACAAGATCAGCGAGAGCGTGAAGAACATCGAGAAGAACTTCGACAGCGCGCTCGGCCTAGAGGAGAAGCGCGACGATGAAGAAGGTACGATACGGAGTCACTAATGCTGCAACCCTCCATCCTGCCATTGGCCTATGTAGTGCATCGGGGTGCATTGGTGCATGCTTGGCTGTGTATTAACACTATACTCCTGTTGAAACGACACTGATGGAGCGATCAGTGGTGTTAGTTGTTATGTTCAGTTGATATCTGAACTGTCTTTGGTTGTTGATAATTGGCATATGTTCAATTGCTTATCACTTGATTTTTGCAAAAATACGATTATGACTGGTTTCATTTCCGTGAATAGTCCAAATTTCATATACTAGTTTGTAGAAATTTGCACTATTTGAGGGGTAGCTTTTGAAACTGCTGTGTACCTCCTATCAGTGTTGCAAGTTTAACAATTTTTGCGTTCTGTTTGTGTTGCTGAAACCTTTAGGATCGATTGGTTTAGCCGGTCTAAGCAGTGACATTGTCCTTGCCTGTTTTTCAGAGTTCCGTATGATAGTTAAGAGTTCTCCAAGGAAAATATTGTTTGTGCTTACATGGTTATCTATTTGCTCAAGTAAAAATGTTTATTTGGTAATGCAGCATCAGGATCAAGGACATCAAACTCTGATGGAATAGGATTCTTCAATCCTGTCATGGCTTTCATGGGACACAATGGTGAGGAGGATAGCACCGAAACATCAAAAAAGCCACAATCTCCAAAGGTTTCATCAGCAGAGGAAGAAGATCATAGCAACCCTGCTAAGCAACAGTCGTCTGAGGTACCTTCTGAAGTATCAGGAACAACGAAATCTCCAAAGAAGGCTTCAAATCCAGAAGAAGCTCATAGCATCTCCACTGAGTTATCTGTTTATAAGACAGATGTTTCTGAGCAATCCAAGACACCACAAACTCCAACACATCCTTCAACAACAGAAGAAAAGCTTGATGGCTCCACTAACTCACCTATTTCTAAGGGGGGTGATTCTGAAGCATCAGAAATGTCACAATCTCCGACACATCCTTCAACAGAGGAAGAAACTCATAGTGGTTCCATTGACAATATTAATTCAACTAACGTAAACCATGACAATCAAGATAGCAAGCATTCTGGTTCTATTGATGAAGCACAGCCTAATCAGCTTGGAGAGTCTGCCGGAGATATAGCTGATGGCGGGGCATCTTCTTCGCCTACCAAACTAGATCAATCCGGTGACAAGGAAACAGGGGAATCTATTCGTACCGGAAAGGAAGACACGTCTGACGGGAACGCCTTGCAGTCACAACAGGCTGAGTCCATGCTAGCTAGCTCAGATGATATAACTGAAGCTGAGGGCAAGATTGCTCAAGAATCTGATGCCCCAAAAGAAATAAGTAGCCCACAGGACAGCAGTGATACGATAGACAAAGCTACTCATCTCGAAGTCAAAGTACATGATGGCGATATTAATACTGAAAAAAATGAGGAAGAAGGCAATAAGACAGAGGCAGGAGCATCATCTGCCGTTGAAGAGGAGGATAATGTGCCAGAGCAGCATTCCAGAGCAGAGATTCCAGAGCATGATTCACATTTGCAGAATGAATCTGTGGTCAATGTGACAGAGATACCTGCTGGACTAGTGGAAGTAGGTTCTCCTGCAAATGATATTAGAATAGAAGAAAAGATTCAGGAATCTGTTGGAAGCACAAATTCTTCAACTCCGGAATCCGCTGGTTCTATCGTTGAGCTAGAGAAATTAAGACGTGAAATGAAAATGATGGAAGCTGCATTGCAAGGTGCTGCAAGACAATCCCAGGTATCATTTCCACCTGTCCTTATTTCTGGTTTAGCAAGTCAGTCAAAGCTTGTAGAGTTGTATGCTAAGAAAGTTATGCTCAGATTATTTCCCACATGTAAGTGAACATTTTTATTTTATGAATGAACATTTTGTGGAAAAGAGGGAAGTATCTTAGTACATTTGAAAACATCTAATAGGTTCTGGTCCCATATTCTGTCATCTAGTTGCAACATACCTTGCACTTTAATATTCATTTTGTGCCTAACAACACTTAATTCTTTCCACAGTCCAAAGCTGATGAAATTGCAAGATTGATAAATGAGAATGAGCAACTCAAATCAGCAATTGATGATCTCAAGGTATGTTTGTGAGCATATTTCCATAATTAAGAAAGTACTGCTGTTTCTTAGTAAAATTCTGTGGGAATTGAACACGATGAATGTTGGAAAAACTATTGAATTAATCATTACAGTTAAACATTTTTTAATTTTTGAGTGACTGATTTTTGATATGATACAGAGTAAGTCATCTGAAGCTGAAATGGATGCGCTTAAGGATGAATATCACCAGAGAGTAGCAACTCTTGAAAGGAAGGTGAGGCACAATACCACTTTCTTGTTACTTGTTGATTCTATAATCGATTGTCGCATCCAGATTTAGTGGTGAAGGGACATGCTACTTTCTTATACATGATGTGACGATTTTACGCATGAATTCTTGAATGGACGTGTTACACCTGGAAGCATTTTTGCAACCCTATTACCCGCTTTTTGGTGCGATGGTCTTGTGTTTATTACTCTTTATGCTCATGTTAGGAATAGGTTATGATATTTTTCTGTGCTTTAACGACCAGCTATTTAGCTACACTACTCAGCACTCACCAAGGATAGATTGGTTGATATGTGATGACTGCTGTACAAAGTTGATCAGCAAGCTTCATTTTCTGTTTTCTATTATTCTAGAAAATCAGGAGCTAAAAAGTCACCAGAAAATGGAAACTAGTTCCAGTCCTAGTATTTCCTGGATGTTATTGTTGAAGATTTTTTATTGTTCGTGCGTTTATTCTAATTTGGTTTGGTTGAGACAATGTTTAATGATATAAAGGAGAAATAAAAGTAAGCTGCATTTAGATGATTGAAATGCCTCTGCCAGGACACTATAAGTTACTAGAATGTCTTTTCTCTCTGTCCTTTTCTTTCTTTTCTGTTTTCTGTGTCAACCTGTACAATTATTTTCCTTTTTGCCATGGTTCGTCTATACATCATATTATGCTTAGGGCAGTCTTTTGTAACTTGCGTGTCCTGATGTATGTAGGTGTATGCACTTACAAAAGAACGGGATACACTAAGGAGAGAACAGAATAAAAAAAGTGATGCAGCTGCCCTTTTGAAAGAAAAGGATGAGATTATCAGTCAGGTCATGGCTGAAGGTATAGCTACCTGTTTCTAAGACAGATGTTTCTGAGCAATCCAAGACACCACGAAGTCCAACACATCCTTCAACAACAGAAGAAAAGCTTGATGGCTCCATTAAGATCCTGCTAAGGATTTGTGACTTTGTGTGGAAGTGGGTAGCTTCGCTTTGGCTCGGAGATGGCCGAGGCCCATAGGGAGGGTGCCATGTGGCCTGCTCTGGATAGGCTTATCCTGATCTCCTGATTCTGCTGCGAGCTGACCTGGAATTCCAACATGGAGCACGGCTAGCTTCTGTTGTCCTTGTTCTGATCGCAACCCTCGAAATATATGAAATCACACTCGTGCAGTTTCAGTTTTACGGATCGGAGCCTAGCACTTGTTTGGTCCCAAAAAGCAACTCCAAAGTTCACTATGCAAAAAGAAGATTTTCATCACATCAAAATGTTATAGCTTGCAAGGAGTACTAAATGTAGATGAAATCAAAAACTAATTACATAGTTTTGTTGTACTCTGTGAGCGAACATTTTGAGCCTAATTAATCAATTTCTGGATAATTTTTCACACATACAAATGAAATGCTATAATGGCACAATGATTACGAATTGACCACAAACCCCAAAATCTTCACCCCATATTTTGAATCTAAACAAGGCCCTAGTGTGCATGTGCAATGCATATATAACGCCATGACACAGGCAGATGGGTCGTGAATTAGTGACTCCTAAAATATCTCTCGTGAAGTCGTGATGCTGGTAATAACTACTTTTAATCGCCTGCTTAATCTTGGGAGGACGCTGATCAGTGATCACTAGTCAATGTACAACGTCGTCGTCTGGTGTCTCAATGTCGAGCGGTCAAATGGGCCAGGTAGCCAGGCTCTGTTATAACCACTTTAGGCTCAACGTGTTAGGCCCTGAGTCTGATCGAACCGGCTTGCAGGCTGAACGGGCCGAAAACCCTGTTGGGTTACTCGCCGAAACAGCCTACACGAACCTCCCACCTACAGGTAGGTCCACACGGGCACCGTTGAAGAGGAGGATAATGTGCCAGAGCAGCATTCCAGAGCAGAGATTCCAGAGCATGATTCACATTTGCAGAATGAATCTGTGGTCAACGTGACAGATATACATGCTGGACTAGTGGAAGTAGGTTCTCCTGCAAATGATATTAGAATAGAAGAAAAGATTCAGGAATCTGTTGGAAGCACAAATTCTTCAACTCCGGAATCCGCTGGTTCTATCGTTGAGCTAGAGAAATTAAGACGTGAAATGAAAATGATGGAAGCTGCATTGCAAGGTGCTGCAAGACAATCCCAGGTATCATTTCCACCTGTCCTTATTTCTGGTTTAGCAAGTCAGTCAAAGCTTGTAGAGTTGTATGCTAAGAAAGTTATGCTCAGATTATTTCCCACATGTAAGTGAACATTTTTATTTTATGAATGAACATTTTGTGGAAAAGAGGGAAGTATCTTAGTACATTTGAAAACATCTAATAGGTTCTGGTCCCATATTCTGTCATCTAGTTGCAACATACCTTGCACTTTAATATTCATTTTGTGCCTAACAACACTTAATTCTTTCCACAGTCCAAAGCTGATGAAATTGCAAGATTGATAAATGAGAATGAGCAACTCAAATCAGCAATTGATGATCTCAAGGTATGTTTGTGAGCATATTTCCATAATTAAGAAATTACTGCTGTTTCTTTGTAAAATTCTGTGGGAACTGAACAATATGAATGTTGGAAAACTATTTGTTGAATTAATCATTACAGTTAAACATTTTGAGTGACCGATTTTTGATATGATACAGAGTAAGTCATCTGAAGCAGAAATGGATGCGCTTAAGGATGAATATCACCAGAGAGTAGCAACTCTTGAAAGGAAGGTGAGGCGCAATACCACTTTCTTGTTACTTATTGCTTCTATAATCAATTCTCTTCCAGATTTAGTGGTGAAGGGACATGCTACTTTCTTATACATGATGCGATGATTTTACGCATTAATTCTTGAATGGACATGTTACACCTGGAAGCATTGTCGCAACTCTATTACCCGCTTTTTGGTGCGATGGTCTTGTGTTTATTCCTCTTTATGCTCATGTTAGGAATAGCTTATGATATTTTTCTGTGCTTTAACAACCTGCTATTTAGCTACACTACACAGCACTCACCAAGGATAGATTGGTTGATATGTGATGACTGCTGTACAAAGTTGATCAGCAAGCTTCACTTTCTGTTTTCTATTCTTCTAGAAAATCAGGAGTTAAAAAGTCACCAGAAAATGGAAACTAGTTCCAGTCCTAGTATTTCCTGGATGTTATTGTTGAAGATTTTTTATTGTTCATGCGTTTATTCTAATTTGGTTTGGTTGAAACAATGTTTAATGATATAAAGGAGAAATAAAAGTAAGCTGCATTTAGATGATTGAAATGCCTCTGCCAGGACACTATAAGTTACTAGAATGTCTTTTCTCTCTGTCCTTTTCTTTCTTTTCTGTTTTCTGTGTCAACCTGTACAATTATTTTCCTTTTTGCCATGGTTCGTCTATACATCATATTATGCTTAGGTCATAACCTTTTGTAATTTCGTGCCCTGATGTATGTAGGTGTACGCACTTACAAAAGAACGGGATACACTAAGGAGAGAACAGAATAAAAAAAGTGATGCAGCCGCCCTTTTGAAAGAAAAGGATGAGATTATCACTCAGGTCATGGCTGAAGGTATACAGAACTTATGTATTCTGCCTGTTCTACTATGTCCATGGTGAATCAGTGTTAGATTCTCATTATTCAAAGGCCTATCCCTGTGTAATGTGGTGAATACAAAAATCATTATTTCTCTTTGTTAAATTCTAATGACCATTTCAAACATTAATACCACCATAGAAATATAGAATACATTATGCCGTGCTGATGTTACTTCTTATATGATAATTATTCCCCCTTTATTTTGAGCCGTCTACTGACATCATCATGTTTTTACTAATGAAACAGGTGAGGAGTTATCCAAAAAGCAAGCTGCTCAAGAAGCTACAATTCGAAAACTGAGGGCACAGGCAAGGAATAAAACTCTACACCATGTTCAATAATATAATGCCTTCCTCAGTATGACCAATTATGCTACCTTTTTGTCTTCTGTTGAAGCTAGATTCGTGAGCTTGAAGAAGAAAAACAACGTTTAAACTCAAAGATCCAGGTAAAAAGAATATACATTTTTCATATATATAATATAATCCAAACTGAATTCTTTTCTTATCGACGTTTGCGACGCAAATCAATTAAATTCTGCTTTCCTTCTTGAACATCACAAAGAAAAGACCCGATGGTGTTGTGCACTTAAACTGTGGGTTACAACCTTACATTACTTGTATTTCCTAATGGGATTACAATCAAATAAGCTTACCTATATAGCTGTTTACGGTTTTGTGATTAGTTGCAATTGTACTAGTTTCTCTCCCCTTATTATCTCTAGATGGATGGCGCTAAGTTAGCTCTGTTTCCTGAACAAGATGTTGTGTTCTGTTCATCAGTTTTTTATTCTGTGTCCTCAAAAAGTAGGCAGGTGCATGTACTTAGCAATTTATGACTAAACAGGTTGAGGAGACCAAGGTTGAGAGCATTAAGAGAGACAAGGCAGCAACTGAGAAGTTGCTTCAAGAAACAATAGAAAGAAATCAGACTGAACTTGCAGCTCAGAAGGAGTTCTACACCAATGCTCTTAATGCAGCTAAAGAGGCTGAGGCATTGGCTGAAGCAAGAGTCAACAGCGAAGCCAAAGTTGAACTGGAGAGTCTTTTAAGAGAAGCTGGTGAAAAAGAAAACATGTTGATTAAGACAATCGAGGAGTTAAGGCATTCTCTTACCAGGCAAGAACAGGAGGTAAATGCTGAACATCTATCCACACCTTGTACCTAACTGTCCTTAGTAGAGGTAGCTACTTTATTTGGTGAACTAACTGTTATGGATGCCATCTAGCTGTATGCCCAAGTGTAATGACCTATTTGACCATCTACTTGGTAGCTGTTCAATGTCAGTTCCAATGACAGTAACTGTTTCTTTGGGTCTGTTTCAGGCTGCTTTCAGGGAGGAAAGGCTAAAAAGGGACTATGATGATCTACAGAAGCGGTATCAAGTAAGCAAGGCTCTTAGTTAGCTGGTACCAGGTTGTAAAATAGTCATGGACCGTTTCTCACTTTCTTTCATTCTGTATTTCAGGCCAGTGAACTTCGTTATAACGAACTGGTCACACAAGTTCCTGAGTCCACCAGGCCACTCCTAAGGCAAATTGAAGCCATGCAGGTATTGATCCTTGTAGTTGGCTTTTTCTTTAACTTATTTGACATTTATTCTTGGTGTATGAGTCACACTTCTGCTCTCTTTTTCCCCCATATTGAGCTCCTTTTGCTTTTGTCGGTCACTTAATCAATTGTGTGCGAATGTTAACAGGAGACAGCTGCTCGTAGGGAAGAAGCTTGGGCTGGTGTTGAAAGAACCTTGAACTCTCGCCTTCAGGTTTGTTAAATTAATGCTTGGGCTGTCAACTTGATGCATCATGCAGAAATACAGGAAAGATATGTGCGAAGAACATGGTAAATCTGTTGTTTTGCTTGAATATGCAGGAAGCAGAAGCTAAAGCTGCTGCAGCAGAAGAAAAAGAGCGGTCTGTAAATGAGCGATTGTCACAAAGTTTATCCCGGATAACTGTTCTTGAGACCCAGGTTTGTGCGTTGATTTATAGCGAAACAAAAATTATGCTAGTATTAGGGTTTTAAATCCTCAGTTTCAGATTTTTAGTCAGTAAATTTTTGGGATGAATATTGGATATTTGGATCTATGCAGATTACAATTCTTAGAACAGAGCAGACACAGCTGAGCCGATCTCTTGAAAAGGAGAGGCAGAGAGCATCTGAAAGTAGACAGGAGTACCTAGCAATTAAAGAGGAGGCGGCAATACAAGAAGGGCGGGCCAAACAACTCGAAGAAGAAATAAAGGAGCTTAGGGCTAGGCACAAGATGGAGCTGCAAGAATCAGCAGAACACAGAGAACTGCTTGAGAAGGTAGTTAACTGCATTAATTTCAGAAAAAAAAATAGTTGTACCAGTTGTGTTTGATTGGTTTGAGAACTGTGTATGAAACTGATGTTTTCCTGCTGATTTCGTATTTCCCTAAATTTTACTTACATCACATATGACATAACACAAGCATTGAATTTTGGCTTTGGAGGCTCTCCTGTAGCATATTTTTTAGGATGTTCCTTGAACAACTTTGTTATATGTCACTGATCATATGATTGTGGAAAAATGATGATAAATGATCAGGTCAACTTAGCTTGCTTCTTTATACATGACCAAGTTAATTAAAATGCCTGTAATATTTCTTTCTGAACTGCACTTTCAGGACCTTGAAAGGGAAAAGGCTGCCAGGGCAGAAATTGAGAAAACATCTTCCCGTGAAGCACCTAAAGTTCCACTTCCCGACCAAACAAGTACGCATTTGATTTTATTCCAATTAATTTAGGCAAGTGAGGTCCAACTTCTTTGCCTCTCTTTGGTACCTAACCATCCTCTCTAAATATTTCCTGTTTTGCTCTTTGAAGGAAATGCACCTCTCAGAAAGCTCTCTAGTTCTGGGAGTATAAATAGTCTGGAAGAAAGCCATTTCCTTCAAGCATCGTTGGATTTATCTGATAATGCTTCATTAGAGAGGAGAATGTCTTCAGAAAGTAATATGTCATATTATCTGAGGACCATGACTCCAAGTGCTTTTGAATCAGCACTTCGTCAAAAGGATGGAGAGCTAGCTTCTTACATGTCACGCTTGGTATGTATATGCTTCATTCTGTTATTTCTCATCAACTGTTTAGTTCTTCAGTTAGTACCCCCATTAAGTTTTGTCACCTTTCTCCTGCTGGTAAACAATCGTAGTGAACTTTTAGAAACTTGCAGTAGTTGATTATTATGCGCTGGTGCTATAATAAATTACAAGTTTCAAAATCTATGGATTATTTTCACTGTCTATAACTGAGTTTATTTTTGTCCAAAATGTATCTTTCACACTGCTCTTTTAAAAAATGGTTCAACTTTCAAATTGCCTGCCACAATTAAGCCAACCATACTTTTTGTGGAAAGGGCTGAAAACCCTCATTACCTTCAGATCTGTGCATTATACACGTACTCTTGTCTTTCATGTTTAGAAGTGGAAGTTGCTGCTTTGGGTGGTTTCGGATTCTGATAAACAAATGGTCATACAGTATATGAAGTCATATGTGCTGACTTGCTGGGCTGCTGGCAACCTTTCTAGTTCTACTATTTCTTTGATATTTCGAATTACTATGAAGTTATATTGTTTGTTCCTAAATCTTTTTTTTATTTGTTACTCTAATTTGATCTGGGCCTTTTTCTTTGAAAATAATGTTGGTGGTGTGTTTCAGGCCTCATTGGAATCTATTCGGAATTCACTGGCAGAGGAGTTGGTGAAAATGACAGAACAAGTAAATACTAACAATGCTATCAGAGTTTTAGTTCTTTATCTGTATGTGTGCAAGCTGAACTGAATTTTTGTGCAGTGTGAAAAGTTACGGACGGAAGCCGCTGCTCTGCCTGGCTTAAAGGCTGAATTGGAAGCTCTGAAACAAAGGCACTTTCAAGCTCTAGAACTTATGGGGGAACGTGATGAAGAGGTATCACATGCTACACATCATAAGCAGTTGCCAATCAGTATTTGATTTGGCTGGATTCCTGTTTATTTTTTGGGTTCATTCTGCTTAATCTTCTAAAGCTAGGCTTAAGTAACCTCAGCCAACAAGCATAGGCGTATAAATGTTGTACACACCTAGTTACCACTCTTGACGAAAACTAGTTTGTTTTAAAAGCCAGGGGAACAGGACCTTTTCAGTGCCATATGTTTGCATCATTGTTATTTGTAAGCTAGGGTATTTGAACAATAGCACTAACAGCATGGAGTTTGGTATTCAAACACTCATTTGCTGTTCAGTTAAAAAAAAGGAGTGCGTACCTTTGTGAAAATACTCTAAAATATACTTAAATTTTGATTCTGTTCTGCAGTTGGAGGAGCTAAGAAATGATATCGTTGACCTAAAAGAGATGTACAGAGAGCAAGTGGACCTTCTTGTTAGCCAGGTTCGAATCTTGCTTATCCGTTGAATTGGAAACCATATTTTTCCCTGTTGTTGCCCTGACCCATATTTTTCCCTTTACCAGCTCCAAGCATTGGGTGCCCGTGTATAGTTCTGGTACGTCTTTGTCATGTCATCCATTTCTTGTTCAGTGCATCCGCCAAGTCCAAAGATAGCAGGTCTGGGACGAGCATGTTTCTTCGAAATTTTGTAACCATACAACGACACTGAAAATATTCGTTTGTATACATCTTAAGCACTTTTGGTGTTGGGTTTAGGAGGATACGTTGTTGTATACTAGATCGTGTAGTTTCACAGTTTTACGTGTATTCTTTGCAATTTGTTTTCATTGAGGTGTATCAAGTTTGAGAATCCATCTGCAAGTGTACCACAGAGGAATGCAATCAATAATATCGAGAGCCCCGTTTCTGTTTTGTATGTTCACAGTTTTATTATTCCGATCGGACTTGTAAGAAATCCTTGGATGCGCGGCTGTGGGCGCTCCCGCGCTGGCAAGTTTCTCGGGCTTCGTTTTTTTTCCCTTAGTATTTCTTCTTCCTCACTTTGTATTTATTTTACAGCTTCCACCTTTGTGGTAAACTGTTATTTGTAAGCGAGCGGTTGCTCCTTTTTTTTTCTTAATATTTGTAAGCGAGCGGTTGCTCCTTTCTTCTTAATTTTTTTTTTAAAAAAATTTCGATCGAACATGAAAAATACAGTAATGAGTTGCTCATTTGTGTGCATGTTTCGTCCAAGCCTCTTAAATTTTCTTTGTTTTCAGTTGGTATTTCTTCCTCATTGCCACCAAAGATATATAAGAGGTAACGACATTCTGTGTGAAAGTAGTGTCCACGACTCCGCATGTTCCTCATATAGTCGAATCTTGCCTATAATAACTGATGCAAATTCGAAAGCGACATTGTTCATTGTGCAAGCATAGTGCATAGCCGATCCATCCAAGTGCTTATCTCCACACTTGCAAAATATTTATTATCAGTTTTTACTGTAGGACGATAATTCCCTTTTATCATACGGAGTACTACACAAAATATTTATTATCAGTTTTTACTGTAGCACGATAATTCCTTTTTTTTGAGCAACACGATAATTCCCTTTTATCATATCATACTACACAGCAGTGAAACGCGCAGCCGAAGCCGCGCCGTAGCGCAGCCGGTCGCCCGCGGTCCCGAGCCTCCTCCCGCGCGACGCGAGCGCGCCAACCTTCGGCCGGGCCGCGAGCGGCCAGCGCGCGTCGGACGCGGCGAGCGCGAGGGACGCCATCAGCGCGCCCGCGAGGAAGGCCAGCAGCGCCAGGGAGGTGGCGGCGAGGAGCGCGCCGGAGAAGGCGCAGCCGTAGAGGAGCGCGGCGAGGAGGAGGTCCAGGTGATGATGCGCTGCCATCTCGCGCGCACGGGGGCAGCTCGCGAGCCGGCGGAGGCGCCTGCGGAGTGGAGCGGCCGAGAAGGAAGCGGCGCGGAGGATGCTTGCGGCCGCGGGCGGGAGAGAAGGCCGTGATAATAAAGAGGAGAATCATGGACTTGCATTCGGTGGTGGTGATACCTTTTGATTCTTCGGGGTTTTCGTTGTTGCCTGCAGAGAGGGTTTGGTATGCTTCAGAGTTCAGACGGTGGTAACACCGCAACAGATCAGAAGTCAGATGTGGAACGCCATAGTGCACGTAGGTTTAGGCCCTGTTTGGAACAGAAAATAGAAAACGCAGGAACAAGGGAAAACAAAGGAATATGAAACGAGTGTAGTTGCAAAATAGGGTAATAGAAAAACACAGGAATATATGAACCGTTGTAGAAAAAAGAAGCCGATACGATACATTCAGAGATTCCATGAAATATGGTGGTTGCTCGCTCTTTCATTAGTGATTCACCGGCCACTAGATCGATGAAGAATTTCTCAGAACATAGGCTTTTTACCAGTGATTCACCAGCCACTACATTCTTGGATCCATGTTATTCATTTCTCAAACGTGGTTTGCCCTCACATAAAACAAATCAAGGAAATGCTTCGAGAAGAAAACACTGGAGAGAAACCAGAGATACAAAATGCAAACAACCGATGAATTTTGTGGTGAATAATAGATATGGGGCTCAAGATTGAAATGAACCGGATTGACATCCCAAACTGGAGGCACAATCAAGAGAAGCAGCCCAAAGGGGTGACCTGAGAACACAGCATGTTTTGCGCAACTGCGCTGCACCTGTGTTCTCAGGGCATCCCTCCGGGTTCAGCTTCTCTTCACTGAAGTTGCAAGAATACACGCGCCATGCCACGGGGAAGGAATTGTGAAAGGAAAGCTAGGAAGCAAGCTGCCTCATTTGCTAGAATCAAAAGACATAGGCGTTGGAAGTGGACAGGCGTTTGCTCGGGGCAAGGGGCGTTGCGTTTTGTGCTATCACCTGCGAAATGCGATGGGTCCGTGGATTGTCATAGTGTTGACATCTTGGCAACACTGTTTGTCCGTTTGCCTGTTTGGAATTTTATTACCAACACTGTCCTGCTGCGATAATACTGACAGTATCGCCCTGCTCGTTTGGATTGTTTCCAGCGAGCCAACAGTGTTTTTCTCTCAATAAAAACCAGCGCCAGCCACCAACCACCAACCGGCCAGCAGTGTTTTTCTGTCAGCAAAAACCAGCGCCAGCCACCAGCCAAACGAACAAGGCGAACCAATGGATGCCTGTCCTAGGTAGAGTAGCCGCAGGAATTCCACCACTGTGATAATACCGACGATGTACAACCCATGTATTTATTGCCATACAGTAATACTCAAGTTAGAGGCTGTTTTCTTTATGGGGTGGCTTTTGTTTCTTTTTCCTTTTCCTTCTTCTTGCTAGCAACTTTGAACGGAGGCAAAAATGTTAGAACACATTAATTGGTCCACATCCGGCAGTGACAACATCGTGGCACCATAGCTGCATGAATGCACGGAACATCCATGTGGACTGCAGAAAGTTGTTGGGTTAAGACTTCTGATAAGATATTTTAGTCGCTTGTCATCATAAACGTTGTACCCACTGTCTCTGATGATATTTTCCGTTCGCTATAAAATTGATGAACAGAATTGAGGAGTATTACTGGAGTAATTGTTAGTAGAGTATGGGTCTGTTTGGGACTGCTCTACTCCAGTTTTTTCTAACTCTGCTCCACCAACTCTATCATGGAGTTGCTCTGCTGTGGAGTTTATAGAGCAAAGGTCCTGTTTGGCATGCAGCATAACTCCAGCTCTAGAAACACAAGATTTCTCTAGAAAAAGTCTAATATACCCCTAAATGATGAGCCCACATGTCAGTCTGTTATATCCCCTTTTCTCACCATTTTCCTCAGCTCATGGCCGACGGCGGCCCTGACGCTCCTGTTCGCCGGCGATTGGGCGGTTGGTGTGGCCTAGGGCGGCTGCTAGCTGGCGCAGGGGAGAGGGGAGGCAGAGGGGAACACGATGGAGTTCTCACCACGATGAAGGGCGGGCGCTGGTGGCCGGAATCTCACCCACGGCGGAGGCAGTGGCCGGCGGCGAGCGGCTCATGTGGAGGAGCACCTGCGACGGTGGGGCTGCGACGAGAGCGGGCACTGGAGATGCTGGTTGCGTCCGTTCTCTCCGGCGACGACCGAGTTGGCGGACTCCGTGGCCAATCTCCGGCGACGGCGACTTCCTAGCGCAGAGCTCCTCCGGCGGAGGGACTGCGACGAAGATGGGTGGAGGAGCTTCGTCTTGGCGAGGGGACTGCGTTGAGAAGGAGTGGCGCGGGCCACCGGCGGAGCTCCGGCGAGCCACACGAGGAGCAGTGCGCGGGGAGGGCGCGGCTGCCGGTGGAGCCCTTCCTTTCTCGCTTCCGCGCGCGGGAGGGAGGAGCTGCTTCGCACGGGAGAGGAAGAGGGAGAGGGGTGCAGGTGGCGACGCGAGCTCATCCCGTCGGAGTGAGGGAGGAGGAAGATGGGGGCGACCGGCGGTGCAGGGAGAGAGGACGGGACTCAGGAGGAAGAAGGGCGTCGCGGAGAAGAGAAAAAATAGAACTGAACAACCAGTGACAGTGGTAGATAAATAACTCAAAACTCTATGAGAAGGTTCAAAACTTGAATTTCGGGAGTACCCTTTAAGGTACTCCAAGAAAAACGTGGAGTTAGGTTTGAACTCCCCTTTTTAAGGAGCAGAGTTTTAAATGTTGGAGGTGTTTGATTGGACAAAGTTGGAGCAGAGCTGTGAAACCTGGAGCAGAGCAGTCCCAAACAGGCCAACAACAACAACAACAACATAGCCTTTTGTCCCAAGCTAGTTGGGGTAGGCTAGAGGTGAAACCCAAAAGGTCAAAAAAAACAGAAAAAGAGTTAGAGGAAAGCAGAAAAGAAAGCAAAGATCACGGCTCAGGCACATTAATTGTTAGTCTCCAAGCGCTCCTATTCAAACAGGCCATGTATAGTTATTAAAACCAAAGTTTGTGAGACGTTTTCTGCCATGGAGCCGGCCAACTAGGCCTCTGCATCGCCGGCCGCGTGCTCCGCTGTCCGACCCCAGGAAACGCAGCAGGGCCGCTAGCAGCACCCCTAGCACCACCCAGTGGAAGATGGCCGGAATTGGTGCGAGGAGGAAAAAAAAGGGCAAAGAGAAACTCTCGTCGGCGATCCGGGTCCCGGAAGTAGAAAAAGGGTAAAGAAAAACTACTCGCGTCGACGAGAGGGAAAAAAACAAAACGCAAAAGCCGTCGACAGCAGGATTCGAACCTGCGCAGGCAAAGCCCAACAGATTTCGAGTCTGTCTCCTTAACCACTCGGACATATCGACGCTTGTTGTATACCCAGATGTTCATTTTATAAGTAATTTTCTTACACGTATATTTTATATTCAACTAGTCTGGACCTATCCTCCACCATCTAAACAGTCTCTATCCCAGTTTAAAGTCCAAACAAAAGAATGACTCCAACAAACTTTCTATTCTGATTTGAAGTTGCATCTGGTTTACTAGTTCACGTCACCGTGCTTGAAACCCCCACCGTAACTAACTTCGGTTCGTGAAATGCGCATACTTCGGGGGGAGAAAAATACGGTTCGCAGCAGAAAAAAAAAAGTTACACCAGCTCTGGAAAAAAGAGAGCTCAAACTGATACACCGTTCAGCTCATGCTAGTGCTCTAAGTGGTTTATCACGCCACCAAGCAATCATACTTCAAAGTTATTTGAACCGGACCGGTGATCGAACCGGCGAGGGCCTCGGTTCAATGGTTCAATGGTCCAACCGTTAGGAACCGGTTGAACCGCCGGTTCACTAGTTTTGGACCGGTTGAATTGGACCGGCGACAAATACATTGAACCGGAGCCATGCATACATGAAAATTAACAATATATATAGTTGAATGTAGAAAATCATAAATTAAATAATAACCAACATGGCTGCATTCTAAATTAAACACGTGAAATGCAAATAACAGTACATTACATACTTCATGGGTTCAACATGACACATGAGTACCAAACAGGAACATGACAGACACAAAATGCAAAATGGAGGACGAGGACCAGCGACGAGCCAACGAGGCAGAGGAGAGAGGCTGGACCGTTGGAGGCTTGGAGCTGGATTGCTGGAGGAGAGCGAAGAACAGACGGGAGGGCCGGTGCTCGGCCGTGCGGCGGCGCCGCCACGGACGGACGGCGGGTCGGCGGCAGAAGCGGCGATTTTTTTTTCGCGAGATGCAGATGCGCCGCCGGTGCGCGGGCTGTGCGTGTGCGAGCCAGGGGATTTTTTGATTTTTTTTTCCCTCCCACGCTGCTGGCCATAACCCTAAATGAGTCAAATTTCCGATAATACCCTCGAGTGGATAACGTGCTTCTGAATCGAGGGAGGGGTAAAAGTGGTAAAACTCAAAACACTCCGGTTCGTATGGAATCGGCCGGTTCACCGGTTCTGTAAAAAACCGCCCGGTTCATCCGGTTTTTCCCGGTTCGATTGCACAGACGGTCTTTTAAGTGAACCGGACCGGTGAGGGCCTCGGTTCGCGGTTTTTCCGGCAGGACCGCCGGTCCGGTCCGGTTCAAATAACTAGAACAGGACCAACCATCGTTACAGATCAGAAGCATTGACCTTGTTTAGTTCCAAAAAACAACTTCCAAATACACTATATAAAAAGAAGATTCTCGATCACATTAAAATGTCATAACATGCATGAACTACTAAATGTAGATGAAATAAAAAAGTAAGTGCACAGTTTTGTTGTACTCTATGAGACGAACATTTTAAGCCTAATTAATCAACTTTTGAACAATTTTTCGCACATACAAACGAATATGCTACAGTGGCGCAATGATTACGAAGTGGCATCTACCTTCCAAATTCATCCTCCCAACTTTACATCTAAACAGGCCCTGTCGCAGTGTCATTGCCTCGTGGGAAAGCAACCCGTGAAAAGTCAACGGCAGGATCGATAACTCGGAAGCTCAATGATTTCTGTGAATCTCTTCACGTATCACGACGGTATTTGCCTTTTGCTCTTAAACAGTTGCAATGTATGAGAGCTTTTACATCTGTAAGGTAACACATATGCAAAAAACAGAAGAGCCTAAAAAATATACTCTACATGCGGTATCTAGCTGGTGAATATAAGGAGAGAAAAATAAAGAGCATAAAAGGAATGCACAAAAGAAAGGAAAATTCCTGTCTTCAATAGCGCCGCAACAGATCCGACATCACTAAGGCGGATCTCAGCCCATAGTATCCGTGCAATTTGTGGTGCAACCTGTTCAGGATGGCATGATCCAGCAGCCTAACTGGACACCTGGTAACAGCAGGGGAGTCGAAATTTAGAACCATTGTGCCGCTGGAAACCTCCTCTGATCTTCTGGCTGTCTGAGAAAAAACAATTCTAGGAGCAGACATAGTGCAGCAGCAAGAAGCTATATTACAGGCATGTCGGCTTCTAGGTTCTTATACAATGCCCAGCCTGTGGGGTAGTTGAGTAGAGGAGGTTCCAGATTGAAATTCCAGACCATAACCCTGTTGCAATTGTCCGGAAGACCCTCTATTTGGCGCTCATTTTTAACAAGCTTTTCTATAAATCGTGACTCCTGCAAAGACATGTCAGGTCAGACCATGTATAGGATATTATGAAAAACTAGAACTTCAAACTGTCCATAAACATTTCATCACATAGCTTGTTCTAGGTAAAAAAAGATGGCCATGGTGCATTTCCAATTGTTTAATGGTAGTATTTGCGGCAACACTTACTTGAAGAGATCCTTAAGGTATTTATAGTTTCTAATTTCTATTAATTTTACCTACATTCCACCACAAAATTGGTCATTTCTTGGTGCCATGGAGAGCTGTAATGGAATTTTTGCTAAGCAGCAACTAGGATCAATCTTCAACAGAGATGTGTGCTGATGTTACACAAATATAAGGTCCATCAGCTATGTGAAAAACTACCATAATCTGACTCTTGTGGTTTACATTAAAATAAACTCACCTGCAAACCACCTCTTCCACCTGAGTGGACTATAACAGAATCCATAGGTGGGCGGTTCCATCTCTGAGGGTCCCATAACATTGTGCTGTTGAAAGCAAATGCAGAGAAACCAATTGGGAATCGACGAATCATACTCTTCTTCTGAACTGTCTGGACTGTGTGCCATCCAGTGACTCGGCTACCTTTACAAATAGGTCCTTCCAAAACTGGCCTATACTTAGTTCCCACATGGATTGCTACAGGCCATGAGCCAAAGCGCCTGAAAGAAACATAACACAGTTCATGAGAAGGGAAGCAGGGATTTCTCATTAAATTCTACTGAAATATGGCTAGCAGATCTTTTGACCTGAAACTCCTGGTTAGCAGTTTCAGGCCATCGGTTGTCTCTAACAATACCTATATATAGTACTATAGGTATTGTGAATCATCAAGATAATTTGTATATACCTTTGTACTATCAATAAACCCTTGTAATAGCTATTGTGAATCATCGAGACAATTTGTATATAAGCTCACTACAAATATATCAGTACAGCACAAAAAAATGTGGTAGAGAGTTCTGACCTGATTTTCTGCATTTCTTCAAATACGTCGGCTGAGTATGACCGCTCTTCATCGGCAAAATGCATTATACCATCAAGGTGATGCTTTTTGACATGATAGATTGCATTATTCCTTTGACAAACAGCAATCTTTCGTACACTTGTAGTATTCTTTCTGCATATAAGATGCCTGTACATAACCCCAGAAGACCTAAGAATTTCTGCTGTTTCATAGGACTGCTCAGGCCATTCCACCACTAACCACAAAAGAGGTGCCTGTACAGCTTTCAAAACATGGGCTAGCCGATTCAGGTAATATGACTGTTGTGGCCGAACAGAAGTGATTGTCGCGACTATCAGAAGCTTCTTCACAGGTGTCTCAGATTCTTTAATAGCTGGTAATACACGTGATGATTCAGCAAAATCTGCCTCATCATCCAACATTGCAGGAACTGGAGGGCTCTCTGCAACCTCTGGCTCATCAATTACTTCGACCTCTTTCTCTACTACAACTGTCTCTAACTCCTTAACTTTAGTATCCATCATCTCCGTCTCAATCACACTCTCATGGAACGGAAGCCTCTCGTTTTCAGAAACTATTTTCTTGTAAATATCAACCGAGAAGAACGGCATGAATCCAATGAAAATGCCAACCATAAAACACAGCAACAGATGAACCACAGCTCTCTTGCAGCTCAATCCCCTTGATTTTGATCTCTCGTGAGATCTTGTATGCTTCTGGGACGTCATACCTGCCCATGCAGATTTTAGCTTGCTTGACAACAGGAATAAGTCCAAGGATAGCACCGAGCACACAAACCATGCTAAATTAAAAGCTTCTCCAGCTACAGCAATCCAAATTGCAGGTGCAGGAAGATCCAAAGCTAAGGTAACCCGTGCCGAATGCTCTAGGAACTAAGAAGATCACTAAAAAAACAAGGCATTTCTCCCTAAGCAGCGGCGGCGGACCTTAAAAGGCACGGGGGGCACAGCTGAACCCCGCAAACTATGGGGAAATTAACTGCCAAGCACTCCACCGCGCCGCGCAGCACGGGAATCCGGAACTAGCTGGGCGGATCGGACTCCGCAGGACAAAGCAAGCCGGCAACCCGTCCGAGCAAGCAAGCAAGCAGGTGGCTTCCTTACCAGGGAACGAAGGAACCAGCCTGCGCCCAGGCCCGGCGCCGGGATCTCCCCTCGGCGGCGTCGCGGGTGTCGACGGCGCGAGCCGGCAGAGGACGCCTGATCCAGATGCAGGCGTTTGCTCCGCGTACGGCAGCCGCGGTCGGGGTGGCTGGCTGGCTGGCTTGGCTTGGCTCCCTCTCGAGAGCGCCCCTCCCACGCCTCTGGCCTCGCCTTTTCCTCGGCCTCTCTGGGTCTTCTCTGCTGTTGAGCTGTTCCCGGCTCCGACTTGACTTCTCTCTCCTCCCCTTCCTTTCTCTAACCGAGACAGACAGGGGGAGTTGGTGAGGGCGTGAGCGTGAGGCGAGGCGATGGGTGGAAAAGGAGGCGCGGGGCGGGGAGGAGAGCGAGTAAACTAATGGCGGCTCGACCCGGTCGCCGTCGGAGGGGAGGGGAGGGGAGGGGAGGTTAGTTGCGTTGGCCTCCGGTTGCAATCGAGCCCCCTGGATTCTTGCGGTTTTACGGATGGTGACCGCTGTTTGCGACTCCCGCGTGGGCGCACGGCCTTTTTTACCACAGGTTAAGACTCGGTCTGTGTTTAATTCCAAAAAGTGTAGGGGAAATTTTGGAAAAAAAGTCGCATCAGACACTGTAGCGTAATGTAGCACATTTCGTTTGTTTGTGGTAAACATTGTCCTATCATGACCTAACTAGGCTCAAATGATTCGTCTCGTCGTGTACATCAAAACCATGTAATTAGTTTTTTTATTTACCCACGTTTAGTGTTCTATGCATGAGGAGAGAGATTTGATGTGATAGGTGGATAGTGATGTTTGGAGAGAGAATTTTGGGAATTTTGGTGATGGGATGGGCAACTAAACTTAAATGATGATGATGGGTCAATCCGTAGCAGTGACTGAGAACAAAACCTTGGAACAGATAGATGCAGGTGTAGTACGTTAGGCCCTGTTTAGTTCTCAAAAGTTTTCAAAAAGTAACTTCCAAATACACTATGCAAAAAGAGGATTCTCCATCACATCAAAATGTCATAACATGTATGGAGTACTAAATATAAATGAAATAAAAAACTATTTACACAGTTTTGTTGTACTATATGAGACGAACATTTTGAGCCTAATTAATCAATTTTTGATAATTTTGCACATACAAACGAAAATACTACATTGACGTAATGATTACGAAGTGACATCTACCTCCCAAATTCACCCTCCCAAATTTGCATCTAAACAGGGCCTTAGTTTTGGAGATGCAAATTAGTGAAAGACGATGTGGGGATATGTAAATAGCATACAATGTGATGTACCACATGAATTTTGACTTCATTGATCCTAGCGAGGAAGATGGCCTAGATGCGATCATCGAGGGTACTTCCAGTACTAGAAAGTAATCGAAACTAGTACTATGTCAATGTATGTGGCTGTCATGATAATATTCACTTGATTTTGGAAAGCTAAATGGAAAAGTTTCCATTTCTAAAAGGAAGTAGCATGGTAGACGAGATTTTTATTTTGATTGCTTTTGTTAGCACTATCTAAAGTTGTATTCATCATTACTCGATACATTATTTTGTTTTTTTTTTGTAAATTGTATTTCAAACGTGGCTATCCAGCAGTATCATATGGCACTATTTGAATTATTTATTATCCATGTCATTGTCGTGGCAATAATGATCTCTGCTTCTAAAACAAGTCATCTTGGTGATATTCTTCTACACGGCTTAGTGTTACATGTTCATATAATATAATACAAGGACCATTTCTTTTTGACTTATACACACGCATCGATTGTCTCTAACAACTTTGACGAATGTGTAGACTTCTTTTTTAAAAAAAGTATAGACTTGGTATATTTTTCAAAAAGAAAGCAGGACTACCATTTTCATTTAACAAGAAGCATGCAAGTTCTTTACAAATTGTGATTACACTTGCCAGTTGCGTTCCTTTCATAAACATGGTCTAATCCCCTTGGGGGAAAAGGTGAAACAAAATGTGTTACTTTTGATAGATCTTCTCTACAAGCAGCAGGGTAATGCTTACTAATTAATCACACGCTCACGGTATACTACGCGATGAGCTTAAAAATACAAGCCAAACTTCAGTCCCTTCGCTCTCACCACAATATGATACGTATTCCTTTACGTGCAACCAAAGAAATAGCACAGAAAAGTGTCCCAAAAGATGGGTCTTTTGTTTTTTAAAAGAACTCTCTAATCCAAGCCTAAGCCATTCGCCGAGAAAACAAATCTCATCATAAGCAGGGTGATACCTGCAAACTGTCGCCGGCTATAACATAAACCAGTGCGGTACGGGGCCCACGAGCGTCGCGCCACCGTCCTGTCGGTGGCCACCTGGCGTCCATCCGAATCACCAAGCGCACGATCCAACGGCGCCCGACTCTTAGTAGGTGCCCGTGGCAGGTGGGTCCCCCACACCAGTGGCTTCCTATAGCGTGGGCTAGGTTGACTAGTTGTTGAAGTGATGGCCCCGTCGCCCGTCGGTTGGCGCTTTTGGGGAAAGCACGGATCGCGGCCGTTCGTTCCGTAGGACCGACGGATCCAACGGCGTGGACGTGGCATCGTGCTCCTAGCGCCGGCGAGAGCACGTGGAGCGACCGGTGGAGCAGCAACCGACATGTCCCGCGAGCTCGTGTTTATAATGCGTCGCCGGCGTAATAGCTGGTGCTCTTACTTATAATGCGTCGCCGGAGTATTCTTCAGAAGAGACGATGCAACTAACCGGTTTGTTTTTACTATCATTCCCAGCTAATGAAAATGTCATCAGAGTCAACACAAGAATTCTATAAGCACTGCTTCATTTATTTGATGATTGATATAACCTGCCGTCTCTTTAAAAAACTAGCTGTCTGGATTAACTACTACCTGATCATTCCTGCTGCTACATGTTAAACACTAGCGGTAGCATTATTGGCGTCGCGAAGAATCTAAGTGCATGTGACACTGACACTGTTCATGGCACAGTCCATGTTATAGGAATGCTGTGTTATTGTTTAAATATCAAATATGAAAGATACGACCTGCCTTTTGCCTAACGATGATATCTCCATCCCGGTCGTTGGAGCAACCACTGAGTGTTTAGATACATTAGTAAATCGGCGTCCATGGGCCCACCGCTCGTCCACCAATTCACCAAAGATGTCGCCGTGGGCTTTAGCTGACGGCTAGTGAAAGCGCAAAGCGCTAACTAATCCCATTTGCAGATGGGCGCGACTCCCACACCCACTACGTTATTAAACAAACCAAACTACCGGATTAGATATCTGGACCCTTTTGCCATGCTTGCTTAATTTAATTGTCCATATAACCACATTTACCTTCCTGTTGCCGCGATGGCACTTGACGTGGTGTGGTTAATCTCGTGTCGTGTTTCCCCAGCGCTAGCTCGTTGTCTCTCACTTCACGTCCAAGATGAAAGTGAAGAACAGCACAGCTGCTGCTAACGTAGCGAAGGGGGAAAAGGACTCGTGACGCGCACGCTTTGGCGCCTAGGACGAAGTCGGTGTTGCAAGAGCCAACCCCTCCAACTAACGCCGCGTCGAGCAGCTGGTACCCCGCGCGCGGCAAAATAAGTTTTGGACGTACGGATAATAAACGGCTGTGTGGCCTCGAAAAGTTTGCGCTAATTTGATAGGGGTCCATTTGGTGCCAACACTCCATGCTGGTAGCTTCATCCTGGGGCATGGTGGCCCTCCCCTCCGGGGGTTGGTGAACTAACCACGCCGCACGCCTGCACATGGCGAGGCCGATGGCGACGCATCACGGCGATGAGGTGCAGGGAAACTGGAGAGTTGTTCAGTAGCCTTTCAGCGCACGAGATGCTACACACTAATCAGTAGCGGCTGAACGGCTGAACCTCCCCCAAGAGATTCATTAACAGCTTGGCCCATACAAGTTAAGGCCCACGTACAGCCCAAACGGTTAAACAATGGTCATCAGGCTCGACCGTTCAAGAAAGAGGCCTCCTAAAAACTTCAGAAACACCGCACAGATTCGACGCTTGGCTTTCAGGGTCAGGACCAGATGGTGCCGGTTCAGCGCGGGCACCACCGCCTGACTCGCCCCACACGAGCCTGCTGTGCTGCGGCTGCACCATCCTGAATGTCTGGTGTCTGGCCAAGTGGCCATGGCACGGCACGGGAGAGCGGAGACATCGACAGCTGTGGTCATGCGCCGGCAGCAGAGCACAGGCATGGCCATGGCCGGCTCTCTCGGCTGTCCACCTCGCCCACGCGGCCACACCAACAGTTCGGGCTGCCTTTGTTTGGAGCGCTGTCTCCACATTTGTTCAGCCACTGGCTCTGGCTGGCACATGCTGCACCAGGACGCGATCGGAGAAGCTCCTCGTGTCCGCGGCGGTAAAAGGCTCTCTTCTCGTTCCACTTGCCAGCAGGAGAAGTTCATTTGGATAGGTGTTGCGGTGTTGCCGTTTTGGTTTGGCCTTTTTGGCCTTTGGGTCCAAGTCCAACCCAACGGCAACCACCACACAAGAAGACGAAACTAGGCGTCCCAGATTGGCATGGCTAATCCGTTTCTTTCCTGAATAGGGAGAAGTCATCCAAGATCATGCGGGCTGATTTATTGACATTCGTTTGATCCGTTGGAGCGGTACCATCCGTTGTCAAGAATAATTTGACTGAAAAATGAGACCTTGGTCCTGTTTAGTTTCCGGTCACATCATCAAACTTCTAAAAATTCTCTCTCCAAACTTCACTATTCACCTATCACATCAAATCTCTATCCTCATGCATGGAGTACTAAACGTGGGTAAATAAAAAAACTAATTACATGGTTTTGATGTACACGACCTGTCTCTTATACACATCTAGATGTGTATAAGAGACAGTGTTTGGAGAGAGAATTTTTAGAAGTTTGATGATGTGACCGGAAACTAAACAGGACCAAGGCTGTCTCTTATACACATCTAGATGTGTATAAGAGACAGCCTTGGTCCTGTTTAGTTTCCGGTCACATCATCAAACTTCTAAAAATTCTCTCTCCAAACTTCACTATTCACCTATCACATCAAATCTCTATCCTCATGCATGGAGTACTAAACGTGGGTAAATAAAAAAACTAGTTACATGATTTTGATGTATACGACGAGACGAATCTTTTAACCCTAGTTAGGTCATGATAGGACAATGTTTACCACAAACAAACGAAAAGTGCTACAGTGTTCGATGTTCGATGTGACTTTTTCACTTCACTTTTTACCTTTTTCCCAGAAAATAAACACCCCCTTATCAAGTACTTACGTTTTCACTGATACTCGAGTACTACCTGTGGATACAACTCATTTCAAGTACGTACGATCCTCTTTCCTCTGGACTGCAAAATGCATTGGGCGCCTGGGCGGCATACACTGCAGCTCCACTGTCCCGGTGGACTATTCTTCCTCGCTCATGGGCCATGTTTGCAGTGATCGGCGAAATCAGTGCTACCGGTACCAGGAGCGAGCAGGCACGCAAGCAAGTAAATGGGGTGCTCTTGAGCACCACCCCCGGCAGCGGCAGCGGCAACCATGATGGCCGGCCGGCGAGATGAGCGGCGATGATGCACGCATGGGCAGACCGGCAGAGAGCAAAGGCTACGAGCGTAGTGGCGGTAACTACTCCTAGCGGCGCAGTAATAGTGCCGCCACTGCTTGCTGGCAGTTGGGCCTTGTTTAGATGCCAAATTCAACTCTCAAATTCACTATGTAAAAGGAATATTCCCCATCACATCAAAATGTCATAATATGTATGGAGTATTAAATATAGATGAAATCAAAAACTAATTACATAGTTTTTTTACTCTGTGAGACGAACATTTTGAGCCTAATTAATCAATTTTTAGACAATTTTTCACACAAACAAACGAAATGCTACAGTAGCGCAATAATTACGACGTGACATCATACTACCAAATTTGCCATCCCAAATTCAGTATTTGGCCTTGTTTAGATGTTAGAATTGGGAGAGTGAATTTGGGAGTACGATGTCACTTCGTAATCATCGCACCACTATAGCATTTCGTTGGTATTTGTGAAAAATTGTCCAAAAATTGATTAATTAGGCTCAAAATGTTCGTCTCGCAGAGCACAACAAAACTGTGTAATTAGTTTTTGATTTCATCTACATTTAGTACTTCATGCATGTTATGACATTTTGATGTGATGAGGAATCTTCTTTTTGCATAGTAAATTTGGGAGTGGAATTTTGGTTCCAAAAAGTTTCCAAAAAGCAACTCCTAAATACACTATGCAAAAAGAAGATTCTCCGTCACATCAAAATGTCATAACATGCATGGAGTACTAAATGTAGATGAAATCAAAAACTAATTGCACAGTTTTGTTGTACTCTGCGAGACGAACATTTTAAGCCTAATTAATCAATTTTTGGAGAATTTTTCGCACATACAAACGAAAAGGCTACAGTGACGCAATGATTACGAAGAGACATCTATCTCATAAATTCACCCTCAAAATTTGCATCTAAACAAGGCCTAAACAAGGCCAAGGCCTTGGCTTGCTGCTGCAGCCTGAAGGTGCAGGTGCAGACGCAGCTGGCAGCCGATGCCGGTGATGCCTTGCCTGCGCATAGGTATTGTCGTGTCAAAGGCGCCAGCGGGGCGGCAGCTCCATCAACACCGGTCCATCGATGCGTCCCTGCTCTTAATCTCTCCGCACAGTCGGAGTATCACTCGCCTGTGTCTCACAATGTCCCATGAGCCATGATGATGGTTGATGATGGGTTTTGCCCGTGGGTTTAGTACCTTCACGGGCATTATAATCCCCGAGACTAATGGCCGCACGCCCGCACGTACCAATGATGCCCCGCCTCGAAAGCTCCCTTTACCGAGTTCCATCCAGTCCCAACGACGATCACCCAACACGGCTGAAACGACGACGAACTGAGTGACGGAGCCTGATGCAATTATACGCAAATACAGTAGACGGAGCTTTCAGAAATGTGAAAGCGAGGAATTCGAGCCCGCGCCAGAGAGGCATGCGTCAACTACCAATTACCAAAGACCACGCGACACGGCGCGAGCATCATCTTCCGTTAGTTCGCCATGAAACCCGGGTCAAGGTCGCCTAACTCGGGCAGCCTGCCGTGCCGTGTGCACCTTCCCCCCCTGCACGGAAGGTCGACACGAGCGCGACGCGGAACAGGAAGCGGGATGGCACGGCAGGAGACAGCCGCGGGGCACGGGGCCGAAGCGTGGGAATTGGGAAGTCGCCGGAGCCGTGGAACGCGGCGTCGGCAGCTGCCGGCACGCACGGGAGGCTTTGGCTGGTGGAGCGGTGGATTCGGAGCGCGGCAGCCGCGCGCGTCGCGTCGTCCTGCTTGCCCCTGGCTGCGCCCCAACGCCGCGGCCGCCACCGCCTTCCGCTCCCAATAGTAAAATCCGCGTCGTTCCTCACGAGACACGACCCGCGCGGCGCGCATCGCCCGTACGATCGCGAACCGAAGAGCGTAGTAGGCGTAGGCTCGCAGCGGGCCGGAGTACGGGACACCGGGGAGCAAACGGGGGTGGAGGTTTCGTTGGGACTGAGCTTGTGGGGGCCATGCCTTCAGCGGGCGGGCCCAGTGTCAGCATGCCGGCTGGGTGGGCGGCGAGAGCGGCGCGGCAGCTGTCTGGAATATAAAACCGGAAAGGGGATCCTCGCCGAGATCCTGTCGCCGCCAAAAGAAACATTTTACTTGCGTTCTAATGTATTAACTGCCGGCAGTGTGCGCTTTGCTTTTTGTCACACTCGAGGCTGCGATTTGCCAATTCCCCCGTTTTTTAACCTCTATAATCAAGGAAGAAATGGGTACTAGAGCAAGAGCCTGTCAACTGAGAGAGCTACTATAAGTGTGTAGTATCAACGAGAGTTAGCAAGAACCGAGTGTTATTTAATTTTTATAATAACATCTATGTAAAAATCTGTATGCTTCTTCTTTTTATATGATCAGGCAGTGTTCCTGCCATTTTTTTTAAAAAAAACTTTTTGCTAAGCATGTTGCTCTTTTTTTTCCCCTGTTCACTCTAGTAGTAGTGGTAGTGGCTTACGCCGTGTAGACAGAATTCGCAGTGCCCCGTAGGGCAGGTAACGCTCCAAGGTGGTGTTTAAATGTTAGAACTGTGAGGTTGAATTTGGGAGTAAGATGTCACTTCGTAATCATTGCGCTACTGTAGCATTTCGTTTGTATTTGTGAAAAATTATCCAAAAATTGATCAATTAGGCTCAAAATGTTCGTCTCGCAAAGTACAACAAAACTGTGCAATTAGTTTTTAATTTCATCTATATTTAGTACTCCATGCATGTTATGATATTTTGATGTGATGGAAAATCTTCTTTTTGCATAGTAAATTTGGGGATAGAATTTGGGAACTAAACAGGCCCCAAGCCTCCGACTCCGAGCAGTCAAGATGCTTGTGATTACTGTGTTGAAACTTCGAGCGACCATTTTTCCAAAATTCCCCCGAACAAGCGTGATTGACTGCAACTGAGCTGGTACTGTATTTGTCTCTTCCTTTGGGGGTGTTTAGACGTTAGAATTGGGACGTTGAATTTGGGAGTAAGATGTCACTTCGTAATCATTGCGCTACTGTAGCATTTTCGTTTGTATGTGTGAAAAATTATCCAAAAATTGATTATTTAGGCTCAAAATGTTCGTCTCGTAGAGTACAACAAAACTATGAAATTAGTTTTTGATTTCATCTACATTTAGTACTCCATACATGTTATGACATTTTAATGTGATGGAAATCTTTCTTTTTGCATAGTGAACTTGGGTGTTGCTTTTTGGAAACTTTATGCAAGGCTTTTGACCCTTTGACTCTTCAGGTGACTACCGCCGCGGCTCTACGTGGTCGCAGTGGTCGCTGGGAGTCACCATCTCGGCTGAGCTTTTGACTTGCCAATGGACCAGGGGTCAAACGGTCGTTACCGCTGGGTGGCACGCACCACCCACACGTTTTCCCTCCCAATCCATCCGGCATCCCTATCCGCCGGTTGGGTCAGCTGGTGCTGGTGCCTGCGCCTTTCGCTACGCGCACCCGGGGAAAACCACACGGCCCGAAAAGCGGGGAGCAGAGTAGAAAGCGCTCCCCCTCGGCCGGTCGGCCACTTCTCACTGTCACACGCCAAAGCCCCGTAGCCTTCTTCTTCTTCTTTAACAAGGCAGAGGCACCACCTCCTCCACTTCGTCTCCTCTAGTCCGGTCTCGTCTCCGAACGAACGAACAAAAAGAGGCCTCGCTTCCCCTGCTCCCCCCTGCCGCGCTGCGCCTCTCCTCCGCTCAGCCTCTCTCGGCGCCTCGCCTCCGTCCGCGGCTCCATCCGATGCCGCCGCCGCTGGAGGCGCGCGACTACATCGGCCTCGGCGCCGCCGCTGCCGCCTCGTCGTCGTCGTCGTCCTGCTCCGGCCGCGGCGAGGGCGCGGGGGCGCCGTACCTCGCGCTGCGGCTCGGGCTGCCGGGGTCGGAGTCCCCCGGCCGCGGCGCGGAGGCGGAGGCGGAGCACGTCGACGCCGCACTCACGCTCGGCCCCGCGGCTCCCAGGGGCAAGCGCGGGTTCGCCGAGTCCCTTGACCGGTCAACGAAGAGGGATGCGGATGCTGGTGACGCTGCTGGGGCTGTGAAGGCGGAGGATAAGGGGGTGGCTGAAACCGCTGCCGGAGCTCCGCGTGCTGCCAAGTAAGTGGGTGCTGGAGTTAATTGACTTCGATTTTAGAGTTAGGATGATTCGGTTTCAGGCTGTTAGTATTAGCTCGTCATATATGCCAAGTTTTGCCGTTGCTTTGAGAGATCTGTAGGTCGGTATGTGATGATAGGTCATTGGGTCGGTAATGACAGTACTGGTGATGCTTGATTGCGGCTGGCGAGTAGCAAATAGTTAATTACTCATATGGAAGTAAAGCAATTGGAACATAAGCACGTAACATCAGGAGCAATTTCCTGCTAATTTTCTTAGCTAGAGACATGTGGTTAAGAGCATATAGTACTAGGATATCTTACACTTGAACGCTTAGTTATCTGCACACCATCTGGACCAGCATCTATACCTCAGAGCAGTCTGTTTTACCATAAGGCTATACTTTTCCTGGTAAAATCGCCACTTATAAACGAAAGTTCCAAGTTATAACCGACTCCACAAGATATAGCCCTTGTGCTCACAGAAGCCGGAAGGAAGTTGTTTGAGATGTAGCATTTAGGCTCTAGATGCATGTTGGGTACAAGGGAACATTTGGAGTACCCTGGGTCTTGTGATTTGTTGGACACTATTTAATTGATGTTGTTTGGTGTGATGTGGACTTATTTTGTGAGTTTATGTTCTAGGGCGCAAGTTGTTGGATGGCCGCCTGTTCGGAGCTACCGAAAGAATACACTAGCTGCGAGTGCTACAAAGACAAAGGTGGAAGATGAAGGTAGGAGCGAGGCAGGATGCTGTTATGTTAAGGTCAGCATGGATGGAGCCCCGTACCTAAGGAAGGTGGACCTCAAGACCTATTCAAGCTATGAGGATCTCTCACTTGCTCTGGAGAAAATGTTCAGCTGCTTCATCATTGGTAAGTGCCTCTGTTTTCTGTGAGTTCTTCTGCCACAATTCTAAATTTGTCCTTTTTTTTTCCAATGTGGTTGTGGACGCCTGTCATTCTGATGTAAGGAGCTAGTGTGTCACCACTAACCAGTACATGTGTAATTACAAATAATGTTTTATGCTTAAAGTCCTGAGGGGTCAATGGTCACTGGTTATTGAAGACTTGAAGGATGATGGCTGCATGCACTATGTTCACTAGTCAATGATAATCTCAAGTGGCAACTATTTTGTTTACAGGAGCTAGTTACAATGTCCTTTCAAAAGGAAAAAAAGAGAGTTCTAAAGCAATGAAAAGAGTGACTAATAGTTTGCATGTAAGTCAACAGATAAATATTGGCCATGATTATCTAGAATGTCCTCTTCAAAAGAAAACGAATATAAACGAAGTTGTAAGTATGACATAAAGGTCTTATCCTCCTACAATGGAAAACAGCAGTAAAGGTCACTGCCAATGCCTTCTAAGGATAGGAGCAAAGAGAAATGTTGTGTGCTAATCTGTGTTTCAGAATTCTCTGGGTCTGTCACTCTGTAAACTTTAAAGTATTTATCATTGTGTCCATGAAAATAGCATGTATATTGTGTACATGAAACATTTTTATTTGTAGCCCTACTTAGGACCAAGACCTTCCTTTGTTTTATCAATACCGATGTTTCTCTAAATAAATGCATATGCTGAAACTTGTGATATTACAGGTAAAAGCAGTTCAGGCAAGTCATCAAGAAGGGAGAGGCTTACTGATGGTTCTCGGGCTGATGGCCTTCAGGACCAAGAATATGTGCTTACTTATGAAGACAAAGATGCTGACTGGATGCTTGTTGGTGATCTGCCCTGGGAGTGAGTTCCTAACTTAGTGTGGTTTGAGATATTCATTTAGTTTCATTATCCAAATCATAGGATTCCTTTCCTGTTCATGCAACTCTGGTTAGGAATTGGGATTCAGATCTTGAAAGCAATGGAAATGGCTATAGTTTTGGTGCAGCAATCTAGACTAGTTGCAATTGGGGGGGGGGTTGGTACTCTATTGGATCTTCCCAAATTCTTTGGAAAGTTAAGTTTTCTGGATAAGATGATTCAGACTATGTTTGCCTAAAGTTGTGCACCTGATGTCTTATATTATGAACATATCCATGAAAATTTTATCTTTCATCTATTTTACTGTCTTGATGCCCGTTTCCTCCATTTTCCCTGTACAATTTGTTATTTTTTTTTTCTCATCTGTGTTGTTTCATTGTTTGCGATACTTGACATGAATTGTTTGCATTTCCCTCTCCTTTTTATCGCTTAACAAGCTATATTTTTACTAGTTATTTCTGGTGAGTGGTCTATATATTTACATTTGGTCCTTTTTGCAGCTTGTTCACCACAGCTTGTCGGAAACTCAGAATCATGAGAGGTTCTGATGCTGCCGGTATGGGTACGTGTACACCCTAACATCTTTTGTTCGGTGCTAAATCATGAGAGTAATTTAATATTTTTGTCCTTGTGATTTTATTTATCTTGGAATGCACACTATGTTAGTTGCTGATCACTGTTACCTGTCCTCGTGGTAATTAAGAATCAACTTAACTATGCATTTGAATATGTTCTTGACCTGCAAACACAAAATAGCTGTAATAGTACACATTATTTTCAACAAATAATGCTGTGATATTGTTAAGAGCATGACTGCATGGGAAAAGTGTGGGCTGAGCATGCATGAACAAGACCTATCTCGCACTGCTGTTGGTCTCTGGGAAAAATATGGCTGGTGCTGAAACTACTAGTCTTTAACCTTGTCATACAGCAAACCATAGTAATTAGCAAATACTTGTTTCATGGCCAATATATTTTGTTTAACACATTGTTCATTTGAATGTTTCGATATCTGTCCAGTGTGAACTACGGTGTACTGTTACTGTAGTTATCTTCTTTACTTCTTAGTTCTTGTGACTTGGCTGAAGTTGAACAGTCCTTATATTGCTTGAAAACTGCCAACGGTTAAGACCAACTTAGTGTACGCCGGAACCAAAACATATCTTGGACCATCAATCTCTGTTAATATATGGCGTTGAATGTTGGGTGCTCTTTTGATTAGCTGTAACTTGTAGTTAACAAATACATCATCGTCATTATGATTTATCGCTCTGTACTGATGTATATCCCATCGTCTTGGCAGCTCCAAGATCACTGGAACAGATACGTCGGAACAAATAAGGTGTCTGAATCATGAGAGTAATGATGGCGCTGAAGGGAGCGATGTTTTATCGAAGTGCTTCGGTTAAGTCCTTTTTTTCACATGTGCAGTGAGATTTGTGGCCTACTGTAAGACGCCCATTTTGCCCACGAGGTTGTCATGTGTCGTTGTAGATGGTCGCTATAGTCTTGTGAAAGATCGAACCCGGTAGCCTACTGCTTCCTCTATGATACTTTCATCAGTTTGCTTATATATTCAGAAGTTTGTACTTCATATCGTAGAAGTAAAGGAAAACGTCCATGTTGTCCCATAAGGCTTGTTCCCGTGCTGTGTCTGAATCGTCCCGTAAGTCTGTTGAGCATTGAGATGATGCTACGTTATTCCTCTGCACTTCTACGCTGGATCTGAATCGTAAGTTATGATAACCTTGTTCAGATTGTTCTCCCTGTTTTTTCAGGGGACTGTGCTTTGCAACTTTATAGCTGAATTCAGGATATGTATGTTTTGCACTGTCATTGGTGGGCTTGTATGCGTTTCGCGATACCAAGGCCGGTTTCTTCCATTACAACGGGATGCCAGATACTAGTACTCTTTTAGATCACACTTATCCTGATGTTCTTCTGAAAGCCATGACAGATATGCGCAATGCTCTTCGGATCCCTGATGTGAAAGCAGAAGCCAGATTAGGCCGAATCCCTCTGAATTCACAAAGATAATGGTTTATTCTCCCCATCGATCAGAGACTACCTATCCAAACAAGTTGGAATACGCTGCCCATCCTCTCGAGTCGAGACCTTAGTGCAAGAATAAAAAAGAAGGCGGCGAAGCATCGAGAAAGGAAAGATCGAAGCGAGACCTTGCTTCAGAGATGAGGACTGACAAGCATCGGACGACAAGGGGATGTGCCTCGCCAGGCGTTTGGCGAGATCTGGTCGGCCTTCTCGGAGCGCTGCGGGCTACCAACTCTCACAACAACTCCAGAGTCCAGATCACCGCTGTGTCACGGACCCAGTCGATGCCCTTTCCCAGCATGACTGCGCAAACTGCTTTACCTGCCTCCAAGGCCGCCGCAGCAAACTGCAATGCAACCGGAACAAGCGTTGGTTACGTCGCGGCAACAGGGCACGGTGCCGCTGCCGCCACGCAACTGCTGGCTCCTCGACTGTTAAAGTTCTCTAGCACAAGTTTGTGATCCTCCGCGTGTGCCTGTGCCGTGCGGTTCCTATCACCGGCTAGCGCCCAGCGGTAACGCTGTCATGCGCGACGGCACGTCTGCGCCGACTCCGCGTGTGTACGTTGGTGGAATCGTGACACGGTAAATTCGCCCGGCCGTGCTCCGTCGTCCTGCCGCGCCATTTAACCGTGCCGCCGTACCGAGCGCCGTGCCCTCTCATCTCCTCGGGCAATCGGGCGGAGCTGGACACGAGCGCGGCGCCCTCCATGATTATTCGATCAACAAGGACGGGCGGAGAGGGATTGATGGGGCGTGTGGGGGCTCCGCGCAGCAGCCTGGTGGTGGCGACCGGATCACCAGGCGCCAGGGGACCAACGGCACGGCAGCGCAGCGCGGGAGGACCACCGCGAGCTCGACATCACATGGGTCGGGCTCCGGCTGCGGCCTCGCCCTCGAACTCGAACCTTACCTCGAGCTCCGGTCCGAGCCCGAGCCGCCTCTTCCAACTCTGGAGTCCGGAGCCGGGACAGCGGAAGGAGACGAGGACCCGTCGAGACGCGCGCGAGGGGGTCCGCGTAACGTGACGTGTCACAAGCCACAACGCCGTCGCGCTGCTCACGTGCTACGCGGCCGCGAAACGTGTCGAGCTGCGGCGCAGGAGACCGGGACCGGCCGCCCGCGATGCCGATGTGCCACCGGTGGTTTGGCCGACGGCGACGGAACACGGCCAGTTGCGCGCCACGACTCTCGGCGCCACTGGGGTACGAACGGACAGCCCCAGTGGCCGGGCACCCGCCGGTCACATGGCCGCGGGGTCCCACCTCTGGCCGCCGCTGCTGCGCGGGCGCAACGCAACGCAACGGCCGGCCCGGCCCGGCGGCCCCCGTCCCCGTCCGGCGCATGCCGTTGCCGTGCCGGTGGCGCGGCCGGGGCCCATCGACCGGTGCTCTCCTTTGGAGTAATCGGGCGGGCGGGTCGATCCGAGCCAGGAGCCAGTTTGAACGCATTTGGATGATTGGATTGGAGGATACACATGCCTGCTGCTACTACGTGACAGCGGCGCACAGCCGAATAGACTTGCAGTTATGGATGTCACGCGCGCGTACATGCGCGGTGCCGGGCGGGCGGGCAGGGCAAGGGCCGAAGGGCGTGCCCCTTTAAATGAACACTCAGGCATGGACCGTGACAAGCGAGGCGAACGCATGAACTACGCCGTGCATGGAGGCATGGTCCCCGCGTGCGCTCAGGCTCAGCATCCTGCTCCATGTCTGCGCTGTAGTGGTTCGATCTAGCAGTGGTTTCCCGTTGGAGCATGGTTACCGTCTCATCGAGTTTGTGGGCGCACGCGCGTACAGGCCTGTCTACTTTTCTTAATCTTTCTTAGACAGAAACAAAAGGATGCATAGTTCGTGCAGGAGTTTTCTTGAAGAAGAATACGGAGTGAATGCTATTTTCTATAGCCTGTGCTGTGCCTACACACCAAATCTATCAGTGACGCCTTTGAATCGTGTCTTTAGCCACGTGACAGATCAAACATCAAAGGGAAAGGTAGCGCTCGCTCGAGTGCTTCCTTGACATCTTAACACTCGTTGTTTTCTGCGCCCCCCGCCACACGTCAATCCATGTCCAAGGAGCTCCACCTTCTTCCCCATCTCCGATCCGGCTCCGACGATTGTTCGTACATACCACATAGTACGTGCCACAACGTGAGCCGTGGCCTGTGGGTGTTCCCTGCATATAGTTTGATGCTCCCTTCCCTATCAGGATACGTGAGCACATCCATTCTCGCTGCCTCTCCGTCTCGTGCCTGCTCACTCACTGGTCTGCTCGTACGCGAACACAGGCCGGGGCGCCCATGGATGTCCTTCCTCCTCCTCCCACGCCAATAATGCAGCGGGCGGGCGGGGGCGATGGATCGACGGATGAGTGGATGCCGGATGGGCCGATCCGGAACGTGCGGCCGCTGCAGCGGGCGCGCTGAGTTAATTGGCTATTGCCGCGGCAGTGCGGCCGTACGCCCGCGCAGGGACGGATCGCTATCAGAGACGACGACGACGGACGAGGCCGAGCACCCCACTCCGGCCACTCCCCCCTCTGCCGTCCCCATCTGGTTGTAAGATTCATGTCATGGGGCAGCGAGTGACACACGCAGGCAGACTGGCTGGCCTGGCAGCGGCACCAATCAACGAGGGAGGGAGCGATCGATCGATCGAAAGGGCCGGCCGGGCGGCCCGGCACCGGGCACAGGCAGCAAGGCTACGGCGATCGCAGCGCAGTCGCAGGCGGAGGCAGCAGCTGCCCTCCCTGCCCTGCGCCGCACATGCCATGGGGATGCTTGCCCCATATGGTACCCTGACCCCGGCGGCAGCCTTGCTGATCGCTCTGCCTGTCCCCTTTTGATCCCAGTAAAACGTTACTACCATGCCCCGCTTAGCTTAACACACTGTTCATGTCGCTCGTCTCGTCGTCTTTCCTTTCCCCCCTACCCCTTTTTTACCGCGCCGTGAACGCCACCGCCGCCGTACCCGTGCTGTGCTGCGTGCTAGCTACTTAAACGAGCCACCAGCACCAGCGGGCAGCGGCAGCTCAGCTTGGGTGGCTGCGCGGGATCCGCTCGACAGCGCGCGCGGGTAATCAGAGCCACGGCACGAGCATTCAATTCACTCGGGCCGGCCACCACCTCACCTCCCATATCAACCGGCTCCCTCCGAGCTGCCTGCCTGCCCCTGCCCTCGGCGATCCTTGTGCGCGCGCAGCTCGGCTCGGTGGCGGCGTCGTGAGATGAGCCGCGCGGCGCAGACAGGTGCCGGCGCCGGCGGGGGCGGCGCGGCGAGCAGTGGCGGCTGCCGGTGCACCACCCGCCGCAGGCGTCGGCGTCCGCCTCCGCGTCGGGGAGCGGGGCGGGCGCCGGGGGCGCGCTGCTGAGCGCGGAGGAGAAGTTCGAGGCCGGGGAGGTGGTGGCGGCGCTGCGGACGGTGGAGCGGGAGATGGAGGCGGCGGCGAGGCCGGTGCCGGCGGGGGTGGTGGCCGGGGTGGTCGCCGCGGTGCGGGAGCCGGCGACGGCGAGGCTGGCCGCGAAGGTGCTGCTCGTCGTGCTGCTTGAGGAGGGCAACAGGGAGACCGCGGTGGAGGCCGGCGCGGCGTCGGCGGCCGTGGAGGCGGTGGCGGCGTCCGGGCCGGCGGGGGCCACGGCGGAGCGCGCGCTGGCCGCGCTGGAGCTCCTGTGCACGGCCCCCGGCGGCGCCGCGGCGGTGCGGAGGGAGGCCCTAGCGGCGCCGGTCCTGGCCCGGGCGGTGGAGGGGATGGCAGGCCGCGGCCGGGAGTGCGCCATCGGCGTCCTCGCCGCCATCTACGGGGGCGGAGGCAGCGAAGAGTACGGTGCGGATTCACCGCCGCCGCCGGAGGTAGTGAAGGCGGTGGTGGCGGCGATGCAGGGCGAGTGCAGCGCGCGTGGACGGCGCAAGGGCGCGCAGCTCCTGCGCGCGCTGCAGGAGGCCGGGCGCCTCGGGCTCGCGTGGGACGGCGTCGGCGATCACTGACACGCGGGCCCCGCCTGCCAGCCACCCAGCCTGACGCACCTAATTCCCTAGTCACGTACTGTAGTGTGTTCTCTCCGCTGACGCTTGGGCCCCACGTCGCAGAGACCGATTCCGGGGGCAATGCAATGGATTTAGTAGCTGCTGTGGGGCCGAGGCTACTGAAGCGTGGGCCCGGGGTGAGGACTGGCGGGAGCAGTGAGCGACTTGGCTTTGGCTGATGAAACGGTCGGTGGGGGTGATTGCTTTGTTTGTGGTCACCTTCTTGTAGCCCCCCGTGATTTGTACCATCTTTTCTAGTGAGAATTTATCGCTCCCATGACGCGTCTGGCCCACACTATTGCACCCGTTTACTCGTGCCACGCATGAAGAAAAATCTAGCGGACTGATGATGTTCAGTACCCTGCTCTAATATCAGCTTCGGAAACTACTAAGCACATTTTGCCCTTTGACACTATGGCTGTGTTTAGTTCCAAAAAGTGTATGAGAAAGTTTGGAAAAAATGTCGCATCGGACACTGTAGTGTACTGTAGCACCTTTCGTTTGTTTGTGGTAAACATTGTCCTATCAAAACCTAATTAGGCTCAAAAGATTCGTCTCGTCGTGTACATCAAAACCATGCAATTAGTTTTTTTATTTACCCACGTTTAGTATTTCATGCATGAGGAGAGAGATTTGATGTGATAGGTGGATAGTGATGTTTGGAGAGAGAATTTTGGGAATTTTGGTGATGGGATGGGGAACTAAACACAGCC
>OAMR01000423.1:629502-645188 GCA_900205405.1 Echinochloa crus-galli
TGTAGGAGAAAGTTTGGAAAAAATGTTACATCGGACAGTTTGTTTGTGGTAAATATTGTCCTATCATGACCTAACTAGGCTCAAAAGATTCGTCTTGTCGTGTACATCAAAACCATGCAATTAGTTTTTTTATTTACCTACGTTTAGTGTTCCATGCATGAGGAGAGAGATTTGATGTGATAGGTGGATAGTGATGTTTGGAGAGAGAATTTTGGGAATTTTGATGATGTGATGGGAAACTAAACACAGCCTATGGATCGTTGGCGCAGCTCCCATGGCGCTAATGGGTGGTGTTCCTTCAACTGAACCTGCCGTCCATTTTTGTGGATCAGACAACGTATGCACAATGCACGCTGCACAAGCATAGAATTCAGCAATCAGCATGTCTCCTTCCTTTCTACTCCTACCCGTACTGAACACCACCACCAACAGGGTTTGCTGGTCGGCTCGCTAGTCTTCCCTCCAAAGTCCAAACACTCCAACCAGCTGCCACTGGCAGGCTGCCAGCACCCAGCACCAGCAGCCTGCCTAGCGCCGTGTAGTCAGTCTATGCCCCAAACGCACAGGGGTAGACACGGCAAAATGCCCCATTCCTCTGCTGGCCAAACCAAACAAACACACCGCCGGACTTGCCGGTGCAGCGCAGCCGAGCCAGCCGGAGTGCCGAGCTGCTCCTTTCTCGGCAACGGCAACGGCAAGGGCCAAGGGTTTCAGGTTCAGATTCAGCGCCAGTTTTGGTGGCAAGGCTGCTAGCGACACCGCTTTACCCAACCGCGGCCAATCCTGCCATGCTTTTGGCCATCTCCCACTCCCCATCGCTTTGGCATCTGCTTTTCCACACAAAAGGCCTGCCGCCTGCGGCTGCATCGGCGGCCTCCCTCCGCACGTTCGTTCGACCTCACCGTCGAGTTGACTTGAGGGCGGCTCCTCCGTTCTGTCCGGCTCCGAACGACTGACTGACTGACGCTCGGTTGACGAGACTGTGGTGTGTGCGAGTGTGACGTCCCTTTTACAGAGGCCATCCTGCTGGGCCCCTGCCGGCACCCCAATGGCGTCTCGGCACGCGGCAGGCGGCACATCCTTTTGCCCTTTCCTCTGCTGCGAAATCCTGTCGCGCGCCTCTCAATTATTGCGTCGCTACCCCTCTCTGTCTCTCTCTGCAGCCCGCATCGTCGGTCACTCGAAGATTCAGCAGCATGCGGGCTGGGAGAAGGAGAATGGCGCCGGTCCGTTCAAATCATTAAGGCCCAGGCCCATGACATACTAGCTTCATGGGTTCGTGGGCTTTTTTTCGTTGCTCCGCCTGTGGTAGCAGCGGCCTGCTTTCTCTTTTCTTCAAAATTTCTGTTCAACCACACAAACTCTAAGGAAAACTCTGATCAGCGCGGCAACGTCTGCGGCTCTACCTGGATTACTGAATAAACAAAAGCCCTGACGCGATTGATGCCACGGACGCATCGACGGAAGGGTGACATAAAATAGCAGCTAGAAGGCATGCATGGTTCAATCACAGACAGTGCCACATCTCCCATCAAATTATATGCGAAATGCAGCCATCGGACAACGCGGCATCAGGGACCTAGCACCATCATCACTACATTAGTCAATGGCTCCATCACTCACCGTGGCACTTGCTTGCCATCATCAACTTCCTCCTGCTTTTTTAATCCTCGATCGAGGTAGCGGACAACTTGTGATGCCTTTCCTTTTCTGCTCTCCCCCAATATCTCCCTCGTTTTTTTATTAACAAAAACAACCAAAGGATTAAACTCGAAGCTACTGGCGGATTAAGATACATATACACAAGGTGATTAGCGTGACAGCAAGTCATTAACCTTGTGGCTAATCCGTGTCCACATGTGTGCTTATCAACGAATACCATATTGGATCAGGTTTACTAATAATAATGCAGGCTTAGAGCGGTCAAATTGTCAAAAATAAAGTGACTAGATTACATACACAACAGATCGATAACCGCTGCCTGACTACTTGCAGAATTTATAGGAGCCAAACCAAGGAATAATGAGAAATAGATTTCATGCCCTTTTTATTATTATTTATTTATTATTTGGTGCTTTGGCCTCAGTAGTCAGTAGTGCTCAACTGCTCGCGGGGCCAGAACTGAACAATACAAATTTTCCAAGCTAACTTTGCTGCCAGTGGGTTGAAAAGGCTTTGTTTTCGATGATGGTATGCAAGCACGTACTGTGCTTCTTTAATTTATCCCAATCAGGCTATTCTAATAAGCTTGTTCTATAGCCTGCCTTTTGCTGTATGATATAAAAGCGATAGCTTGGTTATTATACATAGATCTTGTTTCAGCTTTTCTAAACATCTAGGCCGGCCGGACTGAAGTTTCTCAAGGTAGGAGCAAGCTAGCTAGTAGCGGGTTCTCTTTAGCTCGTCTGGAACACAGACGAAGCACTTCTATCTCAGCTAGCTAGGCACGCACAGGTGTTGATTTTTTTTTGTCCATCTTCTTTGAGATGAAAGCAGCTGTATTTTATTTAACAAGATCAGCCGCAATTAGTCTCGAAAAGCTGTTACACATGTAGCTAAACTATGGGGGAGGAGCATCAAGCATGCACGGCGTGCTGGTGTTTTCTAACCACATTATTGCTCAGAATTGAAAACGCCCCAACCAATTAACTATGGGGATCAGCCTGCACTTGCCTTTGGAGAGTTAGGTGCTGTTCCCTTTAAGGAGTTTTGCAAGGATCGGATGCTGCAAATCTCAATTAACCCTTATAAAATTAGACATAAAAATAATTGGTCTGATTGGTTAATATAATCGGCTGATAGATAATGATGATGCCTTGGGCGTACGTCTTCTCAATTTCTGTTTCTGTTCCAGTTTGCACGCGTTCTGATAAAGCTAGCTAGCTGATGCTGCATTATCTCGTGAGATTTGCCAACCCTAGACTAATTCCAAGCGATCGATCAATGCGTGTTATCGTTGTCATCTCACCACACCAACGGAGATCCAGGCCGCACGTGAAACCGAAATCTACGACGACCGGAACTGTAGCAACTAGCAAGTGGCAAATATGCTAGCAGCTAGAGCTGCAGGTGTGCCCTGATAACATATATGCCAGTGTGTGGCGGTGTTCGATCGAGAGGACGATCCTTTCCACCTACTCTGCCATCCCACCCACACCCCATGTCCGATCGAGCCAGCTGATCGAGTGGATCCCTGCAGCAACCAGCGAAGCTTCTGATTCCCGAGATCGCCGAGAAGATTTGCTCCCCATCTCGACCTCCTCTCCAACCATTACTAAATCGATTCTCCTCGATCCCTTTTAGATAATCGTACGTATGTACGTGCTGTCATGTATCCCCAAACTAACCCCTCATGCGCGTATCGCTTTGTTGGTTTTATTATTGCGCTTTGATTTGGCACTTAGAATTCTATTCCATTTCTTGCCTAGTTGTCTGATTGTATATCGTTACTTCCTGTTCAGTTATTAGTGTATCATCAAAATGGGATGTTGTACATGGTTTTCGTTGAACTGCGTAAAGACTAAAGAGTCTTTCCTGAATGAGCGTAAGAGAGCTAGCCATACCAAGTTAACAGTATTTTTAGGGGAGCTAGGGCAGGCAAGATACCGGTAGGAAGGACAGTTGTAATACTTTCTTCTAACGATCCACACTTCCCATTCAACCTGATATTATAGTAATGGAAGTCCAAACTATCATTTCAACCTCTCCAATCCGTGGGTGTAATAATTTCTTTCCTCTTGCTAGGATTTGATACATCAAGAATCCAAGAACTTTCAGCTCTCACTTACCAGCAAGCAAGAAGCGTTTTTTTAAAGGCAGCTAGCTAGGAATCATTTTTAAAAGGTTGCAATTATATATTAATTAAACAGACAACATTTTTTTATGTACCTTTGTTTCTATGCTAGTTCTATGTAAATCTGAGAATCTTATAATTGCTTCCAAAGTTTATCAACGGTGCATTTTAATTTGCTGACAAAGATGCCCCAAGATTGTCTCCGAGCCTATCAAAACCAAGGAAACAAATTAAGTTGTTCTCTCCTTTTGTTTTAGTGATAATGTTTGTGGACCACGTGGTGCTGATTATCTATGCTAGCTAGTGAGCCATGGATTAAATTAATAAATCCAATAAAAAATTGAGAAAAATCTGATGTCTCCTTTTAATTAATGGGGGTATTGGGCGTGTAAGGAGATCTCTCCCTTTCACTTTAAGAGGCTTCTTTACACCATCCATCTCCTCCTTTCTTTCTCGCTTGCAATATTGCTCCCATTTCTTGGTCTTCTTCTAGGTCTTGCCGTCTAGCACTCGAGCTACCAAGGGGCTCCATGAGTGCAAGCAACTCTGGATCTGGGGACAGCATGGAATGGGGAAGGGGAAGATCATCTGGCTCCAGGAAGGGCAAGAGAGGCGGCAACAGCAGCTCCGACAAGACGAGGCAACCGCAGCGAGGGCTCGGCGTAGCGCAGCTGGAGAAGATCAGGATACAAAGTGAGATGGCCGAGTACTTGCAACACCCTCTTGGCCAGCCGCCTCCGATCCACAGAACTGGTAGCTTCAACATGGTAATCATCCAGGCATATATATGTGATACAATTTGATTCGGTGTTTTTTGGTTGCTAATATATGTAGCATATTTAGGTCTGGTGCTCCTGAGTTGATGTGATGAAATTTCGTATGTAATTGATTGATTGAGCAGGAAGAACAACCACGGTTGGCTCACTCGTTGCCATCGTCTCCATCCTCCTTCCATGCTAACATGGGTGTTTCATCTTCGTACCCAATTCATCGTCCAAATCTTGCGGTACATCTTAAATGCGGCTATTTTTTATTAATAGTCCAGCAAGTATGTTAAGAATTATATATATGTGACCATTCCAATTAGTTAGTAGCTTACTAAAACCTTGCACAATTAATGTTTCTTTTCTCGCTATCTAGATTAATTTACACATATGTTCCATGATTATCAGGGACAAACATGCATGCATCCTTTTCATTTGATAACTTAATTCGTTACTATAGTGCAACAGTGAACGATATGAGACCAGAAAAGATAGAAAAAAATGGTCAATACTGCCCTTCTTTATGTGTGTTTTATTTTGTGTTTTTGCAAGTACTTCTGTACTACTAAATCAAGAATGTATCATAATATATAAGTTTTGGGCCAAGGATTGCATAGATCATGAAACCTAAAAGATGAACAAGAATGCATAATATAGTTGATCGTAGCGCTAAAAGATGAACAAGAGATGCCATGCACGTGATGGCCTTAGCCAACTGGCTGCATATCTTACAGCAGCATGCAGCTGGTGCGACCTAACCTCAATTATGTGTCTTGTACGTAGATGGCATATGGAGAGAGATCAGGAGACATAAGATATGGTGAATTTCAAACCAATAATCCCATCATCAGGTGAGATCAGTATATATATGTACAAGGAGTAGTCAATGATTCATTTCTACCAGAACTTATGATAATGATACGGTGATCATAACCAAGGCATGCAATCTAAACATCGATAATGCGGTAACATGTGATATTTCCTCTATGTACCCTCAGGTCACCCAATTACCATGGCGCTATATATGGTTCAGAAGCACACTATTCCCATCCACGGAACGTTACATTGCCTCTCTTCCAACCTGAGGTACTTATAGTCACTAGTGTATAAATAGCTTCAGTTTTATCAATCAATAGCTACTTATTGAGTTAATTGTGTATTGCCAACTTCACTTCACTCTGCAGGAATCGATATGCTTGAATAGACCATACGATCTAAATCAAACGGTGGACTCGACAAACCTAGACGATCAAGAGGTAGACCTTGAGCTCAAGCTATGATCGGAAATATATGCTGGTCTTGTACCTCTTGGTTAAGATATATGCATGCCAGCTGGTCGTTTGTGGCACGTACAAGAACTAAAGTGCTTGCAGTCTTGTGTGTGTAATGCATGCATGGATATATCATATATATAGGAAAAAGATACTTATGAAACATGCATGCACAATTCTTTGAGTCACGATGTGACGATGTGTAACTTATTAGTTACTGAAACGATCAAGGACCAGCTGGATTCTGTGATGCTAGCTACTAGTTATTTTGTACAATTGTATACACATATTGGTGGCATAGAATCAGTAGTTTTTGTCACCGTCTTTGCAAGCTAAGCATTGATGCGCGATGCATCGTTCATCGGCATTGCTCAATATTCAGAAAAGAATATTGGTGCAACGACTATAGATATATATATAGGTGTATATATCTGTGCATCCGCTATACTACATTTCAGATAAAGATAGCTGCGAGCGAGAATATATATGATGCTGATGAGAATGTTCCATGACGTCGTCTCGCCCCTATACGTTTGAGTTTGACACACTGAAAATTTGCATGCATGCATGCATATATTTTCACCAAGACAGTACGTCTGCATCCATGTCAGTTATTACGTCGTACTCCATCCGTTCTGAAAAACCTGACGTTTAGGACAGCGACACGGTCTTCAAAACACAACTTTGACCTCTTGTTATTATAAAAATATTTATCAAATAGTGATATATGTATACTTTTATGAAAGTATTTTTTAAGATAAATCTATTCATATAGTTTTCACATTTGTAAACTCAGCAATTTAAAAGTTATTGATGATTTATATTTCCAATGTTTGACCCAAATCTTGTCCTAAACGTCAGGTTTTTCGGAACGGAGGGAGTAGTGCATTGCATTCATATCTTGATATATATAATGCTCTTGCTCTCTCTCGGCAAACTGTGTACGTGGGATTTGGGCATTCTGCCTGCTGGCTAGCCTGTCTTATGATGTGGTGACTGATTAGGATTTATTATCTCTTCTTATACAAGGCTTGGATTCAAATTTGTATATGTAGTGCATATATATCAAAGGCACTTTTTAATGATGCACGGGGTCGTATATGCAATGCAAGGTGGCATTTTTTTTGTCAGAGTTTCAGGAAATTCATGCACGCGTGTGTTCCATCTCTCTGAAGAAGAAAAAACATGAATTGCATTATAATCATCACATGTATATAAACTTAATTACTCTTAAATATGTAGCCCATGCATGCTAGCTAGCTAGCTAGCTACTCCGTATATGTGAATTTTATGCTGGAGTTCATGCACAGACATTCATATAGAACTTTGCGTCTTGTTTGTGAACAGTGCAATGCACATTGTCACAGGTTTTGCTATATTTGTTTTAGAGTCATCACGTTTATCAACTCGGACACACGGATGGGCTAGCACTATTTATAAAATACATTAATAATAGAACTTCATTATGGCATAGTGTGGCCGGTTTTCTTGTTTGTATTCCTCTATTCAATCGGGGTTTCTTGCAATAAGTTAAGAGACCTTTTCGCCGTTCCTTCTTATATTTTACGTGGACGATATTTGTTATTGCAAATGCTTCAGGCTGTATATATTTTTGTATAACTGTACGTGTTACAACCAGGTCATTCAAACCCTTTAATATATAATCAGCACCTAGCAAGTGATTTAACAAGCCATGCTATATTGGTTATTACATTATATTGTTGTAAAGTAAATAATAAAGGCACCATATATAATCACCTGTTTGCAATCTCTCTCTAGTGCAGATCACATACTAACACTACATGTCCAATAATCCTACGATAACAGTGCAATTTTATCCTAAATTGTGTTCCTCTAGTTAACAAATATAATATGAATGCAATAATGTATATGCTTAACATAATTGTGCCTTCTTCTAGCTTTTTCCAGGAAAAGGCTGCAAGATCACAAATCATGGTGATCCATTATACTAGTAACCTGACACTGATCGATATCAGGATATTGTCCTTCATGCCTGGCCTTTCTTGTGCATGATCGATAGCTAGCGATAAAAGGCTCTATATAGGATAATTAGTATTGAATTGTGATATGCAGAAGCTAGGGTACCCTGCCATCAGTCTTCAATCGTGTCTGAATGTGGTGAGAATCGAAGACAATATATACATTATCCAACGGTACACGATGATGACAGAAGCTCTAGCTTTATATTTCTGTGTGTGTGCCGTGTACGCGGACGGAGAGATCTCAAGCTGCAGTATTAAACTAGCTAACGATCAAAGTAATCATCGCATGCATGTGTTGCTAACTGAGACTTGAAAAGGCCTCCTCGATCTTAACAAAGAAAGAATTTTGGGATTTGAAAGCGGGAAGGGACGCGCGCGCTTCCTGCACAACTTGCTCAAAATTAAAAAGCCTGGCTACGTCTCGGTCTCATGTCGATCGCAACCGCCACATAAAAGTAGGCTTTAATCTGATTCTGGATCATATATATAAATATAGCGCCAATATACGTATGCTTGTTGAGTTGTTTGTTGTTGAACTTGTTGTACTGATAAATCTGTGTCTCATCTTCTTTTTAATACAATCAGCTATCTGGTTTGTTTAAAGAAAACATGCGTATGTTTACACGCTCCTAATCATGTGATTATGCAGAGTTGTGACGACATTGCCGGCCCAGCCTGCTAAATCATGGTGCCAGAAGTGCAGGATGCCACTGTATACATGCATGCCTGCCGGCCTGCTGATTGTTGATTTGCTGCAGCAGGCAAAGTTGCAAAGGTTCGACCTGTAGAGAGGACCCCAGCCGGCCGGACCGATCGAGTCTTTTATTTCCAACTATCGCAGCTTGAATGTTTGCATTTGCAGCCACGACTGCGCATATGTTTCTAAACACACTCGAGAAAACGAGCGAGATAAACAGTATTGATCTTCTCTGCTCGCCATCATTGAGCAATTAATTCTTCTCCGCGCAGATCCATCGGAGAACCACGCATCATACGCATGAACGCATGATTATATACAAGGTACGCAGTATAATAAAGCACTGCTAGATCGTCCATCTTCCGTTGATTCGTCCGGCGGCCGGCGACGGCGGAGAAGCCTCTTTCTCGTCCTTGTAACCGCGGGCGGGCCGAGCAACAGCCGGCACGGGGCCCAAACAAGTTATCCGAGAGAACCACGCAGACACAGGCCGCCACCGAATTTCTCATCTAGGCGACCTGGCCCGACTGCCCGTGGGCTGAGCAACCTAACACCTTCGACATTATGCGCCTTCCGCCGGCCCAGTCGAGCTCGACCCACCCGGTCGAAATCCGAGCAACACCACCACACCAAGGCACCAACTCACTCCAGCAAAGAAACACGGCCTCCAGCGTAAAAAAAGCTGTAAAATGCTGGGGCTGGATTGCTGGAAGAAATGGCCTCTAGCGTAAAAAAAGGAAGGCTGTAAAAAGCTAGGCGTTATATTTGATATCTTGATCGCGGGATGGTTGATCACACGAGCTGGCAAAGGCTGAGATGAGACAGCTTGTGAGATTTCACAATCTGGGGTTGTGGATTGTTTGGATCACAGACTGGATTGTAAAAGCTGGATTCCACCATCTAGATGGATCTTCTTTAATTTGGTGCTAAATTCTAATGAAACATGGACGTTTTGCCGATCGAAGTCAAAGCTCTCATTGATCGATGACCTCCTCACGGAGTAGCATTTTCATGCTAAATTCTAATGAAACCAAAATGGAGTGGCTCATGCGCGCACTAGCACAGAGCGTGTGTGAGGGGTCGTCGTCCGCCGTTGGGCTTAAACATCCTCCTCGTGTGATAGCACATCTTATATTCTTGTTAGCGCGATGCTCGTACCCTGTTAAGGGATTGTTAAATTTCACTTGAGATTGTGATTAAAAAACTAGTGCATTCTCCGGAACAATAATTAACTAAATATATGGCACAAATGGCTCCCGTAATAACACGGTCTTCAAAACACAACTTTGACCTCTTGTTATTATAAAAATATTTATCAAATAGTGATATATGTATACTTTTATGAAAGTATTTTTTAAGATAAATCTATTCATATAGTTTTCACATTTGTAAACTCAGCAATTTAAAAGTTATTGATGATTTATATTTCCAATGTTTGACCCAAATCTTGTCCTAAACGTCAGGTTTTTCGGAACGGAGGGAGTAGTGCATTGCATTCATATCTTGATATATATAATGCTCTTGCTCTCTCTCGGCAAACTGTGTACGTGGGATTTGGGCATTCTGCCTGCTGGCTAGCCTGTCTTATGATGTGGTGACTGATTAGGATTTATTATCTCTTCTTATACAAGGCTTGGATTCAAATTTGTATATGTAGTGCATATATATCAAAGGCACTTTTTAATGATGCACGGGGTCGTATATGCAATGCAAGGTGGCATTTTTTTTGTCAGAGTTTCAGGAAATTCATGCACGCGTGTGTTCCATCTCTCTGAAGAAGAAAAAACATGAATTGCATTATAATCATCACATGTATATAAACTTAATTACTCTTAAATATGTAGCCCATGCATGCTAGCTAGCTAGCTAGCTACTCCGTATATGTGAATTTTATGCTGGAGTTCATGCACAGACATTCATATAGAACTTTGCGTCTTGTTTGTGAACAGTGCAATGCACATTGTCACAGGTTTTGCTATATATGTGTTAGAGTCATCACGTTTATCAACTCGGACACACGGATGGGCTAGCACTATTTATAAAATACATTAATAATAGAACTTCATTATGGCATAGTGTGGCCGGTTTTCTTGTTTGTATTCCTCTATTCAATCGGGGTTTCTTGCAATAAGTTAAGAGACCTTTTCGCCGTTCCTTCTTATATTTTACGTGGACGATATTTGTTATTGCAAATGCTTCAGGCTGTATATATTTTTGTATAACTGTACGTGTTACAACCAGGTCATTCAAACCCTTTAATATATAATCAGCACCTAGCAAGTGATTTAACAAGCCATGCTATATTGGTTATTACATTATATTGTTGTAAAGTAAATAATAAAGGCACCATATATAATCACCTGTTTGCAATCTCTCTCTAGTGCAGATCACATACTAACACTACATGTCCAATAATCCTACGATAACAGTGCAATTTTATCCTAAATTGTGTTCCTCTAGTTAACAAATATAATATGAATGCAATAATGTATATGCTTAACATAATTGTGCCTTCTTCTAGCTTTTTCCAGGAAAAGGCTGCAAGATCACAAAATCATGGTGATCCATTATACTAGTAACCTGACACTGATCGATATCAGGATATTGTCCTTCATGCTTGGCCTTTCTTGTGCATGATATCGGTAGCTAGCTATTAAAGGCTCTATAGGATAATTAGTATTGAATTGTGATTCGCAACAGCTAGCGTAGTACACGCGGTATTACGTACCCTGCCATCAGTCTTCAATCGTGTCTGAATGTGGTGAGAATCGAAGACAATATATACATTATCCAACGGTACACGATGATGACAGAAGCTCTAGCTTTATATTTCTGTGTGTGTGCCGTGTACGCGGACGGAGAGATCTCAAGCTGCAGTATTAAACTAGCTAACGATCAAAGTAATCATCGCATGCATGTGTTGCTAACTGAGACTTGAAAAGGCCTCCTCGATCTTAACAAAGAAAGAATTTTGGGATTTGAAAGCGGGAAGGGACGCGCGCGCTTCCTGCACAACTTGCTCAAAATTAAAAAGCCTGGCTACGTCTCGGTCTCATGTCGATCGCAACCGCCACATAAAAGTAGGCTTTAATCTGATTCTGGATCATATATATAAATATAGCGCCAATATACGTATGCTTGTTGAGTTGTTTGTTGTTGGTTTGTTGTTGAACTTGTTGTACTGATAAATCTGTGTCTCATCTTCTTTTTAATACAATCAGCTATCTGGTTTGTTTAAAGAAAACATGCGTATGTTTACACGCTCCTAATCATGTGATTATGCAGAGTTGGGACGACATTGCTGGCCCACCTGCTAAATCATGGTGCCAGAAGCGCAGGATGCCAGTGTATGCATGCCTGCCGGCCTGCTGATTGTTGATTTGCTGCAGCAGGCAAAGTTGCAAAGGTTCGACCTGTAGAGAGGACCCCAGCCGGCCGGACCGATCGAGTCTTTTATTTCCAACTATCGCAGCTTGAATGTTTGCATTTGCAGCCACGACTGCGCATATGTTTCTAAACACACTCGAGAAAACGAGCGAGATAAACAGTATTGATCTTCTCTGCTCGCCATCATTGAGCAATTAATTCTTCTCCGCGCAGATCCATCGGAGAACCACGCATCATACGCATGAACGCATGATTATATACAAGGTACGCAGTATAATAAAGCACTGCTAGATCGTCCATCTTCCGTTGATTCGTCCGGCGGCCGGCGACGGCGGAGAAGCCTCTTTCTCGTCCTTGTAACCGCGGGCGGGCCGAGCAACAGCCGGCACGGGGCCCAAACAAGTTATCCGAGAGAACCACGCAGACACAGGCCGCCACCGAATTTCTCATCTAGGCGACCTGGCCCGACTGCCCGTGGGCTGAGCAACCTAACACCTTCGACATTATGCGCCTTCCGCCGGCCCAGTCGAGCTCGACCCACCCGGTCGAAATCCGAGCAACACCACCACACCAAGGCACCAACTCACTCCAGCAAAGAAACACGGCCTCCAGCGTAAAAAAAGCTGTAAAATGCTGGGGCTGGATTGCTGGAAGAAATGGCCTCTAGCGTAAAAAAAGGAAGGCTGTAAAAAGCTAGGCGTTATATTTGATATCTTGATCGCGGGATGGTTGATCACACGAGCTGGCAAAGGCTGAGATGAGACAGCTTGTGAGATTTCACAATCTGGGGTTGTGGATTGTTTGGATCACAGACTGGATTGTAAAAGCTGGATTCCACCATCTAGATGGATCTTCTTTAATTTGGTGCTAAATTCTAATGAAACATGGACGTTTTGCCGATCGAAGTCAAAGCTCTCATTGATCGATGACCTCCTCACGGAGTAGCATTTTCATGCTAAATTCTAATGAAACCAAAATGGAGTGGCTCATGCGCGCACTAGCACAGAGCGTGTGTGAGGGGTCGTCGTCCGCCGTTGGGCTTAAACATGCATCCTCCTCGTGTGATAGCAGTAGCACATATCTTATATTCTTGTTAGCGCGATGCTCGTACCCTGTTAAGGGATTGTTAAATTTCACTTGAGATTGTGATTAAAAAACTAGTGCATTCTCCGGAACAATAATTAACTAAATATATGGCACAAATGGCTCCCGTAATAAGTTTCATAATTATTCCTAATTCTAAGTTATTCAAGACGGGCGCGTGTGTTACATGTGGTGTCTATGGGAGGCTTGGGTCGTGTGCGTTCTCGATGTAACCTCTGAAAAAAAAGAAGTGGCCCATACTATTTGCTAGTACATCACTTTTCAAAATCCTATGAGCTTGTTAGTTCTATTTGACCAATTAATTATTACACACGTAATTGTCCAAGCAGCTAGCAAACCAGAGATTTCAACAATTGAAAGCAACAATACCAAACATATCGGAAATATGGCGCCACTCAAAACTTTAATTGTTTGATATATCAAAGTAGGACTGCATGACCTGGTCCCTTATTTTGCCGCGTCTATATACACAATCTCCATGATACATCCAAAGGATATATAAACATTTATTGCACCAGATATATCCAGATTTTGTATCGAGTGTCTGTCTTTATTAAATTTTTGTACTTACTATAAACTGCACATTACAAAATCTACCAAAGCATGAAGTAAAATATCACACATTAATATACGCATTTATTATGACAACAGCAAAAGATTGCATCAAATCAAATTATGAACGTTGGGCTTGAGTTCAGGTATATACTTGGTGCCTCTATATATATGGGCTTCAGGTGCGGCATTGCAAAAGCATTGGGGAACAAACTCGGAGTTGTCTAAAAGTACGCGCTCCCCCTCCATTCCTATAGACCTACCTTTTCATAGTTCGTATTTGCTAACCTGTGTCTTTTATGGATGCTTTGTTCTTTGTAGGTACCCATGGACGGAAGCGGTTCAAGCAATGGCAACCCTAGGAACGGCAAAAGGGCCCCTCAAAGCCTCATGGACCACCTGAGGGAGCCAAAACGAGGGGTAGGGATCGCCAAGCTAGAGAAGATGAGGGTAGAAGAGGAAATGATGAAAGAGAAGTACTTAAAAGATCCCTTCAGCAGGGCACACATTTCTGCACCTGGTATTGCAGGCATCCAAGGCATGGTAAGCACACCTTTTTTTTTTTGCGAAATTGGTAAGCGCCCTTGAGTATGATCCATTTTGTGTGGTTCCCGCATGGTCTGTGTTTTATATTAGCATTTTATGGATTACTTCTGTGCTTACATGACGTACTTTTAGGGGAATCGATCTATAGAGATCGATGTCACTGGAAATTGCCTGCAACCTATGTGGCTTATTATGCTTGTGCTTGTTGCTCTACTACCGACACCCTGCAAATGCTGTGGTGATTTTGTGGTTAGATTAATATTATCACGGATTTGTTTTGCCTGCGTTTTTTATTGGAAAAAAAAATAAGTGGATATACCATCAGACATGTATTTTTCATCTCTGACGATCTTTGTGCTAATATTTTTAAAATTCGAAGTAGGGGAATCGAAATGTGTCCATGCTTCGTTCAATGTGGCCTACATTTTTACCTGCATAAACGCTTATTTGACCTGCATGAACGCTTACAATTTACACATCTCTACTATATCCTGCGTTCATGCTTCATTCAATGCCCTATCCAGTCCTTCCAGACTTTTCAGTTACATGACCCTCTTGTCAATAGTTCGGTTGTTCGAAACTGAAAGCATCATTATTGCTCCTTTTTTTTTGGTTTCCAATATATGTTTTGTTTGTGCAGACTTCTCATGTATGTGTAATGCAGTGTTTCTTCCTTTACACCTTATGCCCGTAGCATACATATATGTTGGTGTGTCAAGTATGGGTGATGGTTGACCCTCTTATGATTTATTGTAGATATCATACCCATATGGACCAAGGGGAAACATGAGTGGGCTGTTCATTGTTCCCTCTGCCAGGTATATATACACGACTAATTCCTCATATTTACACATGTTGTTGGAATAGAGGACTAACAATTTAGGAGGGATTGTGCACTAGTCTCTTGCAAATTGCCCCCTTTTTTCAAGTTTGTCCTATGTCATGATGAAATATTTCTTTGTCTGATCAATGCAAAATATATGCAACCAGGCCTCCAATAAGCACTTCTGGAGCTGCATCTGATGTCAAGCCAAGCAACCCAGCGCCGAGAACTAGATCGCTGGAGCTCTTTCCTGATCTATTGCTGGTACATATCCTGATCATCGTTCTTATTTTTTTTTAGACAAAATGCATACGGACCTGCTTCATACAAAGCACACAAATTTGTTATCCTTCTTGGGTAGCAGCATGAAATACATGTGCATGTTTTTTTTTTGGCAAAGTAATGCTAGGGGAAACTAAACGACATTGAATTACTCAACCTTGTAGGTAGGGAAGGAGCTCAGGAGGTGCATAATATTTAACTGCATATATAGGTTATCAAACTCACCTATATATCACTTTGCGCTCTGATATTTGTAGGTAGATGAACATGCTGATTCCAAGAGAGATGGCAACCACAACCTATCGGTGAAGCCCACTCGCAAGAACCTCCATGATCAAGAGGACCTGGACCTTAGCTTGAAGCTGGCGGAGCCCACTTGCAACCCCAAGGATCTAGACCTGGACCTGAACCTGTGATCTCCTTCAAAATTCTCCTGAAATCGTTAATGAGGGTGGTTCCAGTAT
>OAMR01000423.1:646685-675464 GCA_900205405.1 Echinochloa crus-galli
TACTAAACGTGGGTAAAGATGTGTATAAGAGACAGATAGAGATCGATGTCACTGGAAATTGCCTGCAACCTATGTGGCTTATTATGCTTGTGCTTGTTGCTCTACTACCGACACCCTGCAAATGCTGTGGTGATTTTGTGGTTAGATTAATATTATCACGGATTTGTTTTGCCTGCGTTTTTTATTGGAAAAAAAAATAAGTGGATATACCATCAGACATGTATTTTTCATCTCTGACGATCTTTGTGCTAATATTTTTAAAATTCGAAGTAGGGGAATCGAAATGTGTCCATGCTTCGTTCCATGTGGCCTACATTTTTACCTGCATAAACGCTTATTTGACCTGCATGAACGCTTACAATTTACACATCTCTACTATATCCTGCGTTCATGCTTCATTCAATGCCCTATCCAGTCCTTCCAGACTTTTCAGTTACATGACCCTCTCGTCAATAGCTCGGTTGTTCGAAACTGAAAGCATCATTATTGCTCCTTTTTTTTTGGTTTCCAATATATGTTTTGCTTGTGCAGACTTCTCATGTACGTGTAATGCAGTGTTTCTTCCCTTACACCTTATGCCCGTAGCATACATATGTTGGTGTGTCAAGTATGGGTGATGGGTGTAATGCAGTGTTTCTTCCCTTACACTCTTATGATTTATTGTAGATATCATACCCATATGGACCAAGGGGAAACATGAGTGGGCTGTTCACTGTTCCCTCTGCGAGGTATATATACACGACTAATTCCCCGTATTTACACATGTTGTTGGAATAAAGGACTAACAATTTAGGAGGGATTGTGCACTAATCTCTTGCAAATTGCCCCCTTTTTTCAAGCTTGTCCTATGTCATGATGAAATATTTCTTTGTCTGATCAATGCAAAATATATGCAACCAGGCCTCCCATAAGCACTTCTGGAGCTGCATCTGATGTCAAGCCAAGCAACCCAGCGCCTAGAACTAGATCGCTGGAGCTCTTTCCTGATCTATTGCTGGTACATATCCTGATCATCGTTCTTATTTTTTTTTAGACAAAATGCATACGGACCTGCTTCATACAAAGCACACAAATTTGTTATCCTTCTTGGGTAGCAGCATGAAATACATGTGCATTTTTTTTGGCAAAGTAATGCTAGGGGAAACTAAGCGACATTGAATTACTCAAGCTTGTAGGTAGCGAAGGAGCTCAGTATGTGCATAATATTTAACTGCATATATAGGTTATCAAATTCACCTATATATCACTTTGCGCTCTGATATTTGTAGGGAGATGAACATGCTGATTCCAAGAGAGACGGCAACCATAACCTATCGGTGAAGCCCACTCGCAAGAACCCCCATGATCAAGAGGACGACCTGGACCTTAGCTTGAAGCTGGCGGAGCCCACTTGCAAGAACCCCAAGGATCTAGACCTGGATCTGAAGCTGTGATCTCCTTCAAAATTCTCCTGAAATCGTTAATGAGGGTGGTTCCAGTATTTTAGACACGTGTGTGAGAGATCGCCTGCGCTTGATGCATGGTTTTGAGAAAAAGTTGATTATTTGAACTGATAATTAAGTAATATGTGATCAATAGATCAGCAAGGAGTAGTTCTTTTATTCCCTTCTGTAAGACTTTGGATTCTGCTTGTGCTGTCGTTATGCCAACTTCTTTTAAGAGATATCATTACACCATATATTTGAAATGTTGGATTACCCAGACTGACAAACGAAGTAGAGAAAGGGCCACCAGCCAGCAGTGTTTTTCTCTTAGCAAAAACCGGCGCCAGCCACCAACCAGCCAGCAGTGTCTTTCTCTCAGCAAAAATCAGAACCAGCCACCAGCTACCAGCCAGCCGAACAGGCCGGGCCAAGTTGCATACATACACCTGACATTTTCACTGCAGCCTGCTACATAGCTTACATATATACAGTGGTTTCCAGGCGTCAATTCGTGGCATAATTTTGTTTGGCGGCACATGCTCATCAGGCAGCGCTTATGGGATGAAATTTTCCATAACAATTTCAAAACATGCATGCATGAGTTATATACGCATTTCCAATGTTGCAGTTCATCTTTGGAAGAATTTCTCAATTTCTACGTCGTGCTAGCTAGCGATATATACTCGTGCCTCATGAAATAGCCAACCAATCAACCATTTTGTAATCCAATCAGACTAGAATGACGTCACATACTCGTATTTGGGTTTGCCATCGTGCACCAGGCCCCTGAGTTAGTCTATCTTTGTTCTGCAATAATCCTCTGCCTTTACCTGATTTCATCTACTTATGTAGCCAGCAGAATCCTGGCAGGGGAAATCCTTTCATAGCATTGCATTGTGTTTAAGTAACTTATGAGGGGCAATAACATATAAACAATGGAAAATCAATTCAACCATGTATAATTCATCTTCAAATAGTTTGATTGCCTTAACGTCATAACGTGCATGCTGATACATCTAGTGAGAGATAGTGGAATAATCCAGGCATGAAAATTTTAATGCACAAATAAACATTGCTTGCATAAACTATGCACTCTAATTACTATTAATGCACAGATAGTTTGATTCCAGGTCCGTTTGGATTCCTGAAATTGAAAGTCATTCTAGTAATCAGATTCTATTAGCGTAGTGCGAGGGAACTGCAAATTTCATGGGCAGGGTAAATGTACTTAGTAACCGTGACAAGAAAAACCAAAACCGAGAGAGCCCGGCTGGAAAGCCTGCAACACGTGGCTCCTGCTATATTTGAACGGCCGTTCCGCATGCGCTCCCGCCACCGCCAGCGACGATGAAGACAACCCAAATTTAGGCGCCAGGACAATTAGATGATCGGAGTAGCTTAAAGCTTCCCCAATAAAAAGATTAGCACGTGGCGGTAGCGATCCCCCTCTAGCAAGGCCGGTCACGGGAGGAGCGAGGCCGGAGGGAAGGAAGGGAGAGACCATCTCCTCCACCTCTCCTCCCCCGCCGCCGCCGTCATGACGGGGAGCTCCCTCCACCGCGCCGCGGTGTTCGCCGTGGCCCTCCTCCTCCTGGCGTCCTCCGGCGAGGCGTTCTTCGACATCTTCAGCATCTTCCGCCCGCGCCTCGAGAGCGACTACTTCCAGAACGCGCTGGACGGGTCGTCGCAGGAGCCGGCGGCGCCCGTGCAGACGGAGCACGAGGAGCAGGGCGCCGCGCCGGCCACCGCCACGGGCCTCACCAGGGTCCCGCCCTCGGGGCTGCCCAGCAAGGTCGCGCAGGACACGGTGGAGGTCGCCGCCGACACCGCCGGCGGGCAGACCGGCGAGTGGACCATCGTCAGCGAGAACTCCGGCGTGTCGGCCATGCACATGGCCATCATGCGCAGCGGCCGCGCCATCATGTTCGACACCACCACCACCGGCCGGTCCCTCATGCGCATGCCCCAGGACAACTGCCGCGTCGACCCCCGCGCCAAGGAGGAGGGCACCATGGATTGCTGGACCCACGCCGTCGAGTTCGACTACAACACCGGCGGCCTCCGCCCTCTCAAGATCTTGACGGATACGTGGTGCTCGTCGGGCGCGTTCGACAAGGACGGCAACCTGGTGCAGACCGGCGGCTACTTCGAGGGCGACAGGGTGGTGAGGGTGCTGGGCCCGTGCGACACCTGCGACTGGCTGGAGCACCCCAACAACTTCGCGGAGGGGAGGTGGTACTCGACGCAGCAGGCGCTCCCCGACGGCCGCTTCGTCGTCTTCGGCGGCCGCCGCGCCTTCAGCTACGAGTTCGTCCCGCCGCCCGGGAGGGGCAACGACAAGGCCAACTACCTGCCCTTCCTCCGCGAGACCACCGACGACGTCGAGAACAACCTGTACCCGTTCCTCAACCTCCTCCCCAGCGGCAACCTCTTCCTCTTCGCCAACGACCGCTCCGTCATCTTCGACTACAAGTCCGGCAAGATCGTGCGCGAGCTCCCCCGCCTCGCCGGCGGCAGCCGCAACTACCCGTCCTCCGCCATGTCCGCGCTCCTCCCGCTCGACCTCCGCAACGCCACCGGCCGCGACCCCGACCCGGTGGTGCTCATCTGCGGCGGCGCGCTCAAGACGGCGTTCCGGTTCGGCGAGAACAACACCTTCAAGCCGGCGCTCCGCGACTGCGCCCGCATCAACCTGGCCGTCCCCGACGCGCGGTGGGAGGCGGAGGACATGCCCGTGGGCCGCGTCATGGGCGACATGCTCATCCTCCCCACCGGCGACCTCCTGCTGCTCAACGGCGCCGCCAGGGGCTGCGCCGGCTGGGGCTTCGGCCGCCAGCCGGTGCTCACCCCGCTGCTCTACTCCCCGCGCAAGGACCAGGGCTCGCGGTTCCGGCCGCTGGCCTCCTCCACCATCGCCCGCATGTACCACTCCACCAGCGCCGTGCTGCCCGACGCCACTGTGCTCGTCGCCGGCGGCAACACCAACGCCGCCTACAACTTCAGCGGCGTGGACTTCCCGACCGAGGTGCGCGTGGAGCGCTTCTGCCCGCCGTACCTCAGCAAGGGCCACGACACCAACCGGCCGGAGATCGACATGGCGTCGGTGCCGGCGGACGGGATGCGGTACGGCTCCCCGTTCGCGTTCCGGTTCTCCATGTCCGCCGAGCCCGTCGCCGCCGCGGACGTCAAGGTCACCATGTACGCGCCGCCCTTCACCACGCACGGGTACTCCATGAACCAGCGGCTGCTGGTCCTGTCGGTGGCGGCGTTCGTCGAGGAGGGGCGGCGCTACGCGGTGACCGTGGACGCGCCGGGGAAGCCGGAGCTCGCGCCGCGGGGGTACTACCTGGTGTTCGTGGTGGCCAAGGGCGTGCCCAGCGTCGCTGCGTGGGTGAGGATCCAGTGAGATGCCGGCCGCTAGGACTTGCGCGATGTGCATCTCTTGATCTGGGGAAGGAAGCAGCGATTCGTGCATGTACTTAATCTGCCTGGTTTTGTTCGGTTAATCGGACATGTGTTTGGCTTTATATTGTCTCGTTTTACGTAGGGATAGGTAGGGATCGATGTATGAGGATCAGATTGACTTGCAGAGATTACCGCTGTACCTGTGATCATGCTGCCCATATATATGCTAGGCTGCTTGCATGAACGTGGCGACCGACCGGTGAGCTAAGAAATAAGCTTAGAGCACACGTGCAAAGAACAAAGGTTGACGGCAAACGGAAGCTGCTGCATGGTACTCTCTGCCTGCAACTTTATATAGGACGCGTATTAAGATTTGAAAACGTCAAACTTCATTTTTTTTATTTAAAAATATAATCTAGCCTCCGCAAACGGCCAAAAATACATGAGTTCTTAGACTCGAAATATCAACAAGAGAGCTAAAAATCTATACTAAAAGGATCCTAGAGAATTGAAAACGTTTTCTGCCAAAAAACCCACCCCCGCCCCCTCACAGAGGACCCACCTGTCAGATTTTTTTGAGGAGAGAGAAGACCAAAGTTGTAAGAAAGTAGGAAAAAACTTGATGTTCCAGGCACTTTTAGTTCATTCTCCGCAAAACTTTTTTCACCCAGCCGCCCGCGCGTACCCACCATCTACCAGGTGGGCCGCTACCTCCCCACGTGCACACAATTATCCCGTATTGCTAATAGACAATAGATTGAAGAATTTTTCTCCATATAAATAAAGACCAACTAACTCAAAAAATGATGTGCCTCTACATTTGAGAATACCTAAAGCTCTCTATACATGAGAGAGCGAATAAGTATTTTTAAAAACGCTTGGTCCACTCAAGTGATATTGTTTTAGTACATACGTTTCATCAATATAAACGTGCGTGCCGCACGTGCGTTCATGCTAAATGTATTGAGAATACCTAAAGCTCTGTATACACAAACTTTTTTCATAATTCTTAATTATACTGGAGAGACAGGAGTTGATCCAACTAACTCAAAAAATGATGTGCCTCTACATTTGAGAATACCTAAAGCTCTCTATACATGAGAGAGCGAATAAGTATTTTTAAAAACGCTTGGTCCACTCAAGTGATATTGTTTTAGTACATACGTTTCATCAATATAAACGTGCGTGCCGCACGTGCGTTCATGCTAAATGTATTGAGAATACCTAAAGCTCTGTATACACACGTGCGTGCGCACGTGCAACCAGCTAGTACAAAAGAAAGCTCAAATGACAAAGCTTCAAACTTTTTCGGCATCTTGCTACAAATTGTTGCTTTTATCTTTGTGTAACAGCACCCATCCACATCTTTGTCTTTTTAGAAACTTTGATGCTGGAATCAAAATGTTAGGAAAAAAACAATCATGTAGCCTTGTCGATTTGTCTTATGAAGACCGTATTGATCGATCTCAATCATAATATTAAGCAAACTTCTCATTACACATGAACATCTGCCGCCACCTCCCCCATTGGCTAAAAAAACACAAACCAACTGCATAATTAGAGAAGTCTGCTAATGCGACGTATCCAAAAAGAAAAATAACACCATCACAGATGTCATAATCGCATGACCAATCAAATTGATGCTAATTTTTTATCCAGAGAGATTCCCAACGGTGCATAAGCGCGATGGAGAGGACCAGTGCCACGGTGATGACGCCTCCCAACATCAAACTTCATAGATTATAACAAAAGTTAGTCAAATTATATGGATAACGTCTGCACAGACGTTATGCGAATAATTTCGTCTTGCATATATATGTTTAATAACATTCATGCCGTTCGGAATTCTATGAATTTCTTCTATGGCATTTCCATCCATCATCAAATTAATTTTTTTAGGGTAACATCAAATTGAATTTTGAAACCGAACTAGACATACAGCTTGCTCGACGAGTGGTCTCCGGGCCCCGGCTGGGAAAGAGCCTGATCAGACTTGGGCCACCCGAGCTTCCAAGCCTGCCTGGCTCGACCAAAGGCACGGGCCGAAGTTGTTAGGTTGGGTCCAGGGACCCCCGCAGAAGGAAGGAAACCTCAACAAAACCCTCGCCAGCGGCCGCTGCGGCGCGTCGCCAGAGCACGAAGAAAGAGCGGCGATGGAGTTCGTGGATGCCCTCACCGGCTTCCGCGTCGACGGGCGCCGCCCCAACGAGGTGACGCCCACTTGCCCTTTCCCTAGCGCCCCCTTGGCACGGTTCACGCGTAACCCAATCTCACTCGCTGCCGCTGCTGGACTTCGCGCAGATGCGGCAGTTCAAGGGCGAGGTCGGCGTCGTCGCGCGGGCTGACGGGTGAGTGAATCTCCGACGCTTATAGACATGGGGAAGAGGGAGCAACTGGAGATTGGGATTCCGGTGGTGGTGATTGCTTTCGACGGGATTTTGCATATAGATGTGCGGTTCTCGCTTTTGATCCGGTTTTGCCGGTGTTTGTTGGTTGCGCAGGTCGGCGCTGTTCGAGATGGGCAACACCAGGGTCATCGCCGCGGTCTACGGCCCCCGGGAGGTGATCCCCTAGACCCCCTGCTCTGATTAGCGTGTGGTTCAGTGTACATGTGTGATACTCATGCACATGGGATGTTTGAGGAAATGCTCCTTGGAGAAGATTTTCATTTTATACCTGTGATCTACAATCACCCAAATCAACATGACTTTGACTAAACTTCAAGACTCTTTTTGACTGAAAGTGGGGATTATATGGGAAAGGTAGTCTATTGTTTACTTATGTTTGGATACCATTAGGATCCACAATGGCCAATGGGCAGTAGAATGTGCAATGTTCATATCCACAGCGAGACAGCGGCGGAGCTGGCGAATTTGTACGCCTAGGGCCAACCTATGCCTAGCCAAGACTCTAATATGCAATACGGTATAGTCCCAACACATAATGCTGTAACAGATCTACAAAATTCTCTAAACAATTCGGTATACATGCATAGCCAAAAGTATGACGATATATTTAAAAGGCCTCATAATACCTTAAATTCAACAAATAAGTAGCAAAAAATGGTATAGCAGGCTAAGGAGAGCAAATTTCAAACCACCGAAATGCTGAATCACATTTGCAGGTCAACATGCAAATTAATTTCAGGCTAAGCTAAGCAAATCTACACCTGAAATTGGGGTAACGTATGTAGTCACCACTCACCAGGGTGTATATCTAAAAACATTCAGCCAATTATATGCTCACTCCTATATTACTCAATCAGCCAGTCGCACTTCCATTATAGCTCTAGTATTTACGAATGAGTTCAGCAATGCCCTCTCAGTGTCTCACTACAGCAACAAGCAACACAAAGTGCAAAAGCTTCAAGCAGTCAGGCAAAGCATGGAGCACACGATGCACATGATGATAGCAGGAGATGGTACCATTGTTTCTCGCTCTTGCGCCGGCATCGCAAGCCATAAGTGCGCTGGAGGATTCGAGCCAGGCAGGACTGGGCCGCGTGCTGCGCGCCGCTGCACCGGATCACCGACACCGCTAGGCGTGTGGGTCTGCAAGAGGAGAGGGTGAGCGCTGGGCGATTTTCCCTTGGGGGATCCCGACGTGAATAGGTCACGGGGCTATGCGACGAACCATGGGATCAGCCTATGCCGCTCAGTGCTGGGTCACGCACGCCTAGGACCACACACCTTGGAGAAACTAACTGGGGCATGGAAAATTAGTGAAGGTATAAGACGGATTTTGGACCACGCCTACAGCCTACTCACCTAGGTCCGTGGCCCTAGTGGCCTTAGGCGGGATCTGCTCCTGCAGTTCGATATACTGGAGAACTTAGAATTATGGAAACTGTAATCAGATGCTGTCTAATCAAAACTAAATGCTCTCGATTTGCTCATTCAGGTCCAGAACAAAGGTCAGCAAGTAAACAGCAAAGAGGCTTTGGTAAAGTTTCGCTGCTCCAAGTGCATTCATCAGCTAGAGGTTCTCCTTTATGATGTGTTACTGAGTGGGTTCTGTGTGCAGGTTCGCTGTGAGTATAGGATGGCGGAGTTTAGTACAGGAGATCGGAGGAGAAAGCCAAAAGGTGACAGGTATGTTCCAACTTAAACAGTGAAATTTGATTAAAAAGAACAGTGCAGTCCTTCGATATTCACAATAATAGTTCGTTTACAATCAAAACAGACATCCGAATCCGACATAGCAAACATGTATTATTTTTCTATTTGCCTTATCACCAAGTTTCTGTTCCCTACATCTTGTGTTAGTTACATGTTCTTCTGCCTTCTAATTTGAAGTGAGTCAACTAAATACAATTGACTTTCCTAGTCAAGGCCCTCGATCAAAGTATGGGTGTTAGTTCAAGACCACTGTGTTTGTAACAGTGTAACTGTCGTGGACACCTTTGTGCGTAGCATTGCAACAAGTGTGTCATGGCCAGCCAGATGCCACAACTGCAGCAGAGGATTAGCAATTCAATTAGTTGGTGTGCTTTGTTTCTTCAGAGGAAAGTTAGCTTGTGTATTGGTCGGTCTGTTAGGCACCGAGCTTTATATCAAAGGCTGGTTATCGAATTTGGATGGCAAAGATTTATTACCCTAATTAATCTAAACCAGCGTTTCAGATCCTCCTTGAGAGGGTGAACTTGCCTCCATCTCTTTGCCTAATTCCCCTCTTCCATGCCACATCAGTAACATCAATCATAACTAAGATCAGAAATTTCAACAGTAACGCTGAGGTAAGTAAATAGTGCTGCAGTATAATTTAGTTGACTCCAAGTCTTCTGAGGTGAACACCCAGTGTGCAATGTGTATTTTTTTTTTCTCGAACCACGCTGTGCAAAGTGTATTCAGGTTGCAGGAATTTACATGATGTCTGATTTCCCATATAATTATAGTAGTAAACTAATGCTACAATCATCTGGCAGGCGATCAACGGAAATCTCTCTTGTTATTCGACAGACAATGGAGGCAAGCATATTAACAGATTTAATGCCACGTTCACAGGTCAGTTCTGGTTAGTCCATATCCTTTAAAAACTTCACTTTAAATGATATCAGTGCCAACTTCCAATGCTTGTTATACTTGTTTGCAGATTGATATATTTGTCCAAGTTCTTCAAGCTGATGGTGGTAAGCGTGCTACATTCCTACTTTCAGATTGTTGAAGTTGTCTCCAGGCTGTATTTACTCCCAGAACCCCTCTATTATTTATTCCGCAACAAACTTTTTTTTTGTTCTGTCCCAAGCAAGGCTATTTATTTTCCATAGACTGAGTTAATCTAGATTTATGCTCTACATGATGAGGCACGCTGGAGAATGTATACCAATTCTGATCTGTGTCCTTTTCCCTTTAGCTTATGTACTCAGGCATGCTATAGCACATTATTCTTTCCTTCTATATTACTCAGTCATGCTACAGCATGCTACTCTTTTGCTCGCTTGAAATAATTTAATCATATTTTGTGCTTAAAAATTATTGTCATATTTGGAGCATTAGCATGACCATGTGTTATAACAGGAACAAGGTCTGCATGCATCAATGCTGCAACACTAGCTCTTGCAGATGCTGGGATTCCAATGCGAGACATTGTCACATCTTGTAGTGCTGGGTATCTGTGTTCTACTCCTTTGCTTGGTAAGACACCTAACTAACTTACTCATAACTTTGATTAGCTAGGAATTGCATGGTACAAACAAAACCCAAATAATTCTAATGTGCTATGTCAGATCTGAATTACCTAGAAGACAGTGCTGGGGGTCCAGATGTCACAGTTGGTATTCTTGCAAAGATGGATAAAGTGACTCTTCTGCAGGTAAAGAGATCAAGAATTCTTCTTTGTTCTTAACTCTAGTCTCTTTGCGACACGCAACAAAATTATACATTTCAATTTTGCTCTCTTGTGAAATACTTTTGCAATTGCTTGCTACATAGCGTTGTTCTTATATACCTTTTTGTCACCAAAAGCAAACAGTTGAAAAGTATTTTTTTTCCCAGATGGATGCAAAATTACCAATGGATACATTTGAAACTGTAATGGGACTTGCCATAGAAGGGTGCAAAGCAATTGCAAATTACATCCGAGAGGTACACAACTTTTTGTTGCTCTTCCATTATTCTTGACGGCAGCTTATTTTGGTTGTCTTCTGTTTACATTGGCTTATTGACAATGCCCCGTGAATGCCTCCATGGCATATGTTGATCGGTGACCATCAATACTGAAACAGGTGCTACTGGAGAACACAAAGCGGTTGGAGTGTCAGCGTGGTTAACCTTAAGAGGTAAATTACATCTACCCAGCTTGTGTAACATTTGAAGTCTGAACTGATCTGTGTTAACACTGACATTTATTTGCTTACTTGGCCGGGTAGGAAGATTAATGGCCTCAACTTGTTGAAGATTGCTGACCCGTCAATGGACACACATTCTTGTAGAAGACTGTTGGAGTTCGAGAAAAAAGAAGACTAGTTGGATGAATGGCTTTGCTGCAGTGCTTATTGTACCGAACTTCCAACGGGATATGTAACTTTGAAGTTGCTTTCGGCACATAACATTTGAAGGAATATCTATAATTATGGCGACATGCTGATTATTTGTGTTGTGCTGGTTATCTCAGCGCTCGTCAGTTCATATTGCACCCGTCTGCCCCAAGATCAGATAATGCTTTACAAGCTACATTTTGTGTTCTGAAAATTTTATAGATCTATAATTGTGCCTTTAAAATACTAAATAATTTAGATGCTGATGGGGATACAAATTTGGAATGAGAATTCTGACTGCAATAATCTCAGCGCTCGTCATCAGTTTATAAATGCTGAATATTCTGCTTTACCACCAATTGGCTTAGCATCTCAGTGATCCCCATGGCTTAAAGAAACTCAATCCTAGCTAATCGTGCTTGAAGATACATAGCTAAAAATACACAATTTCTGTCCAACAAAGTTTCAACTGGCATAATAAATATCAAATATGAGATGAACAGAGAGCATTACAATGAATTGGTGATATAATCACAAAAGGGGAGCAGCGATTATTAGTCAAGCATTCTCTCTGAAAGTGGCAAATTAGTTTAGTTTTCCGCAGATGCTGCTTGGTTACCGACAGGGAATGCCGGTAAGGTTGCACTATTTTCCTGGGCCGGTGCGTCTGCACTTGCATGCCTGGTGAACTCCTCTGGGGACATGTGAGTGCCATGGCAGGCACATACTATCTTCACCTCATTTCTACCAAACTTGTATGTTACACCTGATATAGTTCTGCCGTTTGGTCCAGTACCAGTGGTAGAAACCCAGGGAAGATCGGGATATGATCCAGACCCTCCAAATTTGACATTTGGTGCAATGCCTGGCCTTATAGCAGAACCCATAAGAGGGAGCGCCCTATCAGCCTTCTTCTCATCTTCTGCGTGAGCAGATGAAGAAGCACCAGCCTCTGCAGTATGTCAAAAGAAAGAGCAAACAAATCAGTACTCTATGGTCCATATGATCGGCTGGCAAAACATTCAAACATGCATGGACAGTTTGGCCACAAACATAACAAATGTACACACCACACAATCTCATTAGGGAATTGCCTTCCACTATGTTTCATTTAGTATTACCAGATTATTGGTAGCCCATGCATAAAGAGGGGACATCAATCGTCTCAAATGATGTCATCATAATTTGTAAAATTAAACATGCCACCAGTATACATCAATCATTACCAAACACAATGAGGAACCAACAAGGACCCTTGGGATAGGACCATAGGTTAGATCTTCTCTAAAATGATTTCTAACAAGACAAGGGCTATATATAAATAAAGTGTTTTAACTCTAGCTTTTGTTAACAGATCTGTATTTTTACCTATTTAGTGGTAGATAGATCTGTTTTGCCGTTAACAATAAAAAACAAACATAAGGGGAGAGAGCGCAAGCACTAACCTCGGGGTCTATTGCCATCATCAACTTGCTTGGTCCCTGTTTGCTCAGCTTTGTCTTTTGTAATAAAAGAAGACACAGCCTGAGGCGGAGCACCAAAAGCCCATGAAGAGCTTGTTTCAAGTGTTGGTAGCTGGACTGCCGGGTAACCAAAAGCAACCTGAGAGGCACTACTTGTCGTCTGGACAGCTAGTCCACCGTTTGTGGGTGGCCTCAACTGCACTGTACATGCCGAGTGAAAATTTGGTGCATTAGTTATGGTAGGAGGGCCAGAAACCTGAGCTGGGACTTGGTATGGCACAGCCACTACATTTGTTGCTTGCATCGATAATCCAGGCGGCAGCTTTCCTGAGCTGGACTCACTTCCAGAGAAACTTGGCTGCCTCTTTCCTTGAAAACCAACGGCAGCATCATCAGCAGATCTTTTCCTATCAGATGCTTTGTTAACAACAGAGCCCTTAGCACTGTCCTCACGCTGTGCAACCAACCAAGAATTTGAACCTTCTGCTTCTGACTCTGCAACATCTTCATTTTCACCAGTGGAACCATCATCAGTACTAATTGAGATAGGTGCATTTTTTGCACCCCCGTCAGAGCTCTTACTGAATGCATCAGGCTGCTCAGTAGCTGTCTGATGATTCTTCTGAAAGCTCATCTCTTCAGAAAGCAAGTTGCGGTTACCTAAGACTGGTTTCTGTTCCTCAGAATTATTTCCACTGTTATTTGGCATCCTCCCATCTTGATACCTGGGAAGCTGAGGCTGGCTCACTGGTTCAACAGATCCATCTACCAATGGAGCAGAGGAACTCCCTGGTTGTCCCCAGAAACTCCCAAACTGCTGTGCAACAGGGCTGTGCCTCTGTTTACTATTTTGTTCTTGGTTATCAGGGTTTGCTTGATAATATTTCCCAAAAGGAGCATCAGGAGTTTGTGAACCACCTTTGCTACTGCTTTCTTCCACTTGAGGTTCTGCTTTTGGTTCTAGGGGAGCATCTCTAGCCTTGGCCTTCCCAGATGATCCGCCCAAAGAAAGGCCCAAACTAAGCTCAAGGCCATTCTCGTCATCCATTTCAAGTTCCTGGTAATTGTAGTGATATGTGTGTGTGGTTACAGACTATTTCTTCACACATACTAAGGATGACACAGACCGTACCATTGTATACTTGCCATTCACACCGCCATCCCTGCAATAAACACCTTAGGTAAGAGACTGGCAGGCATTTTTTATGGTAGCTAGATAACTTATGACAGGTGGAAGCATAATTAGCTAAAAATCATTTAATAAAGCAATTCATCACGAGCATAGAAACTAAATAACTAACATTTAGTAACGTTCACATATGTTGCATGATTTACACAGCAAATCATGGCCGGATATGCTAGATAACATGTTTTCTGTTTCAGTAACCATTTCGTTAGAAAGCTGAACTTACAGACGGATTAAAACTGGGATTGGGGGTGGGGGGTTGGTCATCAACATAGTTAAGATAGTTGGAGAATAAATAAACCCCATCGCATCTTCACATAATTAATGATCTTTGCGCCAGCATAGGATAATTTTGGAAACAAAATCGATGTTAGTAGTAACTGGGGTCAGATCCGAATAAAAATAGCTCGCGTTAGGGTTTTGGGTGCTCCGTTTCGTGCAGCAGGAAGTGAAGACAAGGGGCGGGAATACCTGGCGGGTGCTCGTCGCCGGCAAAGGGAGGGGTGAAGACGCGGCGAATGGCGCCGCCGCTCGCCCAGTCGTCGACGGCAGGAAAGGAAGGCCGAGGGAGGAAGACTCGGAGACAAGGGGGAAGAAACAGAGACGAGAGTACGACACTGACCGGGGGAAGAGACGAGAGTACGACACTGACTGGTGACGGGCAAGGGCTGGGAGAGCCTTCGGAGTTTGTGGGCCTATTGAGGCCTTGGGTCACCAAGAATTCAGTGAGTTCGGCCCAGATGCGGTTGCTGACAGTTTCGAAGTTTTGGACTTTCGGGTGTCCCTCAAGCCCTTTGCTCGGCTGCCGCGCCGCGCCGCGCCGCGTTATACTGAGGCCGGCGCCAGCGCCTCCCTGACCCATCGACCATGGATGGAGTCACGGAGATGGACTACTACTACGGCCGCCTCGCGATGTGTCATCGCGACGTGCTCCCGCGTCCCGCAATATAAGCATTTTTTTTTATTTTTGTGCATTACCTTTGACCGCTTGTCTTATTCAAAAAAATTATGAAAATATAAAAACTATTATGATGTACTTAAAATATATATGTTGATAAAACATGTCATAACAAAATAAATAATATTTTCACAACTTTTTTGAATAAGACGAACGGTCAAACGCGAACGAAAAAGTCAGCAAATGCTTCTATTATAGGACGGAGAGAGTAGCTGCTGCCTGGAACTGGCAGTCAACACGCAGCAGCCGGGCGGCTCGCGTAGGCGTGGAGTAGTCGTGTCTGTCGACTACAGTTAGCCTGTGCCGACGCCAGATGCCACGCTTGGCCGTGGATAAGAGCGCCTAGTCAACTGTGCAGCAGGCCGACGAGGTGATGTGCCGATGCGCTCGCGTCGCGCCATCTCCTGCAGCTGCAGGTGGCAGCCTGCCGCGGCATGGATCTCGACCTGCTCTGCTCTGCGCCGCGGATCGAAGAGATGGGCGCGCGGCGACCTTGGATTTGGAGGCGACGTGCGGGCCAAGCGGCCAACCTCCCCTCCTCCCCAGGCGCGAGGGTAACGATAAGCTCAGAGCAATTGACGAAATGACGAGTGGCGCGCGGGCCCGCCCGGCGGCGATTGGCGGGCGGCGGCCTCGCGTTTCCAGAAATGCTGGGGCCGCAGCGCAGCGCTGCACGCGCCCCCACCGCGTGGCGCGCCACGGCGCCCCCGCACACGCGGCGCCCATGCGCGCGTCCTCCCGTGTGGTCGGCCTCGCGCGTCACGCCGTCACCGGTCCACCGGATAAGCCCATTCGCCCATTCCACCCCTCAACTCCCGCTCCCGGATCGCCGCGAGCTCCTTTTGACTGGCGCTCCCTACCACGTCTCCTCTTGGAAGCCCTGAGGTGCAGTGCTTCTTGCCTTCGTCCTCGAGTCTCGACGTAAGTGCCCAGCGGCTTTCCGAGCAGAGCAGCGTCCAGGGAGCTCCCCCCTTCCTGCTTCTTTGGGAGGGGTACAGTGGCCTCCTTACCAGTGGCATGCGCTCCAACTGTTTGTCGAAATGCCTGTGTGTCACTGTGTGAGTGGGACTTTTGTCTGGGTACCATGCGCCTCTTTGTTTCGAATTCGATAGCTCGTCGTCACCTTACCTGAGTCTTTGATGCAATCTGCTTTTGTCTTTGCTATAGGCCAATTATCATCTCGTTTGAGCCCTGAATTGAAGTTACTTGGGTCATCGTGGCTATAGTTTTTGCCTTTGCGATCCCTTGATCACAAGCTAGAGCTCCATGAAGCCTCCACCAGTTTCATCTTTTTGATCGAGGCTGTTAGAATCTGGATGGGGTAGCTATGATGCAGAACTATTGGTATTTTTTCGCTAAATGCGCCCCATTTTTGTTAGCTTAAACTTTGAACAGCAACCATACAACTTTTACTCCCTAAGAGCTTCTTTGTTTTGTGAATTTCAATGTGTATGATCGGTGGAGAAGTGGTTGCTGTACTATACTTCAGGCACAGCCTTGTTTGCGCTTTAGATATTATCAAAATATAGTTTGTGATCTATTCTAGAGTAGCGAGCTCTTGACGTATTTCTTTTCCTTTTGTTAGGTAAAATGTATCATCAGGGGTGATGCTCTCCTGTATTATCATCTGGAACATAGATGGAGGACTATTTTTCACGCTTCCTGAACCTTGGTTGGCAGTTAAGACAATACTTGGCAGAACTGATAGGTACCAACTTGAGCTTGAATTTCTTAGTTGACAAAACCACTCGGACATGCTGATTTCAGTGCTCATACCGGTCTTGTTTCTTTTGCTATTTCTGGATTATAAGTTCCTAAGTACAGGATTCATGCTTCTCTCTTTGATTTATGTGCGCACGCACGTGTGTATATAGAGCTATTCTCAAATTTAGAGGCATATTATTTTTGAAGGTGTTCCTTAGTTATTATTTTTCGAGTTAGTTGGTCTTTATTTATATGGAGAAAAACTCTTCAATCTTTTGTCTATTAGCAATACGGGATAATTGTGTGCACGTGGGAAGTTAGGGGCCCACCTGGCCGGAGGTGGGTACGCGCGGGACGTTGGGTGAAAAAAGTTTTGCGGAGAATGAACTAAAAGCGCCTGGAACATGCAAAAATTTTGATGCTTTCTAGTTTTTTCCTCCCACCAAAGCCCGATAGGTGGGTCCTCCGTGAGAGGGTATGGGTGGGTTTTTTTGGTAGAAAGTGTTTTCAATTCTCTAGGATCCTTTTAGTATAGATATGGAACAATTTGTTCGATGCTCGACTACTTTCTGTTGGATACTAATACTAGATATGCTATTATTTTGAGAGACACAAAACCTTTTCTTTGGAGGCAATATGATCAGACTTTTAGAGGCTTGGACTGGATAAGATGTGCTTCATCGCCACTAAAAGAAACAATTGCTGCTCAAAACTGGAAGAAGCCTGGAAAATGATGTTTTTGACTTTTTGTTGCGTTTTTCTTTGTTTTTATATTTTTTCGTTTATCTTGCCAGAAAATTGGCTTGGATACATTGATTGGATTCCTCAACGTCTTCAAGTGCAATTCTCTGCTGGCCATGGGGGATCATTAACTGGCACCACAAGATCTATTCATGAAGAGGCATATGCATTGTCGGTTATTAATTCTACTAAAGATGAGAAGACTGCAAATGGAATATCTGGAGGCACAATTTTCAGAAAAGGATTTTCCAGTATTTACCAAAGGTTCAGTTTTCTTATAGCCTCATCAATCAAAAAGCTGATCCAGAGAAATTAACACTTACCATTGTTTTTGTTTGTTTCTTGCACTCACTTTGCTACTATTTGTGTTGTCAGATCATATGGCAGATCTTCCTATCTTTTGCATGGCTTCAGGGTGGTACGAAGATTGGCATTCCGTGTGCGAGATTATTGGAGTCTGTTTTCGAGTGAAGTACATGCCAAACTAACAAGGTTAGCTAATGCTTTCTCTGTCCAGACTTCTATGTTTTGTTTGGGCGTGTTCTTATGCACACGTTGCCCCTTACAGTTCGAGGACTCAAAAGTCCATGGAGGGTGTAGCTCAGTTTTGTTTGTTTTAAATTAGTTCTAAAATATGTTATTTTGATCACAGGATCTTACATCGTTTCTGGACAACACTACATGGATCTTCTGAAGATATAGGATGGTTGCAAAGAACTCGTGCCTCACTTTGTTCAGTTGATGGTACAGGTCGCTTCAAGGAGATTTTGGATGGGATCAGGTGAATCTTTTTTGGTGCCCAGTTTTTCTGAACTCAGAAACACTACCACATTTTTTGCACAGAATGTATTTGTAGCATTGCTTCCAAATACTGTATTGTGAAAAAATATGATAATGATTACCAATTAAGTTGAATTGAAAGTCATTAGTAAGTTCTAAGAATGACCAACAATACTAAAAACCGCTTTATGTTTCAGAAATGGTCTGCACTACCTGCCCAATACACTGGTTTACTTATTTATTCCTGGTGAGACATCTTTCTCAATGTAACTAGTTTTTGTAGATGATCCTTGAATGCCATTGCTTACGAATTATCTAATTGGGCTCTATTATGCAGGCCTTTTTAGCAACCACAGTCCACTTTACTTCACCAACACTAAAAGATTCTTTTCGAAAATGGGATTGGCATGCCATATTGCAAAAATTCATAGTGAGGTAATTGAGGAGAAGGCTAGCATGCAAGTGTCTCCCCCTAGTTTGTCTAGCATAGGTTTCATTCTTGAAGCAACAGCTGCTTGTGCTATTATTTCTTATTATTACTTGTACCCTTTCGCTTTGTCTAGGCATCGGTGGAGAAAAACGCGTGGGAACTGAAACACTACATCGAGGAGCTCTACTGGGGATCTGGTAAGCAAGTTTTGCTCCTTGGCCATAGCAAAGGTGGAGTTGATGCAGCTGCAGCTCTTTCCTTGTACTGGTCTGAGCTCAAGGGCAAGGTTGCTGGCCTGGCATTGGTTCAGAGCCCGTATGGTGGCACCCCGATCGCTTCCGATATCCTTAGAGAAGGTCAGATCGCTGATAAGGAGACAAGGAGGATCATGGAGCTCATCGTATGCAAACTAATCAAGGTCCTCGTCACGAACTGTTGCTCAGTCAAATCCGTTGTTTACAAATTGTTCATTCATGATTCCATCTGTTTTGGGTATTAAACAAGTGAAACATCGTAGGGTGACATGAGGGCGTTGGAGGATCTCACATACGCCAAGAGAAAGGAATTCATCTCCAAGCACAAGCTCCCCGTCGACGAGCTGCCGATCATCTCCTTCCACACCGAAGCCAGCACCGCGCCGACAGTGCTCGCGTCACTGACCCGCGTCGCCCACGCCGAGCTACTCCCATGGCTCCCCTTGCCTCGGTTCTTCTTGTCCGCATCCGAGTTCGTCGAGTCAATGCTCGCCTCTCTGAAGGTCCCCGTGGTGGCGCCCGTGTCGGCGGCAATGGCGGTCAGCGCCCTCCATCTGCGGCTGCGGTACGGCGAGAGCAGCGACGGACTGGTGACCCGGCGCGACGCCGAGGTGCCCGGGTCGGTGGTGGTGAGGCCCGAGAGGAGGCTGGACCACGCGTGGATGGTGTACTCCACGCGGAAGAAAGGCAGTGCTGAGGCTGATGCAAGTGAGATGTGCGAGGCTTTGCTGGCCATGCTCGTCGAGATTGGAAGGAACAAGAAAATTTGCTGACCATCTGGTCATCTGGAGCTCTAGCTGGACACGGTTGGTTTGGCCTTGAGGTCTACCTCCAGCGTCATGGATTGAAACTTACTATAGCACCTACTCATCTAATGTCAGACACCACCCACGAAGGGACTAAAGCGAATGATAGAATATTAATAGCCTTGAATAGTGAAAATCAGACTCGCCGTGTTTAGTTCCACCAAAAATCCAAAAATTCTCTCTCTAAACATCACTATCCACCTAACACATCAAATCTCTCTTCGTACATGAAAAACTAAACGTGGGTAAATAAAAAAAACTAAGTACGTAGTTTTGATGTACATGACGAGAAGAATCTTTTGAGCCTAGTTAGGTCATGATAGGACAATGTTTACCACAAACAAATAAAAATTGCTACAGTGCGCTACAGTGTCCGATGTGACATTTTCACTAAATTTTCTCTTCCATTTTTGGAACTAAACACACTCACTGTACTCTTTGGCATGGCCCTGTTTAGTTCCTGGTCACATCATCAAGCTTCTAAAAATTCTCTCTCCAAACTTTACTATTCACCTATCACATCAAATCTCTCTCCTCATTCATGGAGTACTAAACGTGGGTAAATAAAAAACTAGTTACATGGTTTTGATGTACACGATGAGACGAATCTTTTAAGCCTAGTTAGGTCATGGTAGGACAATGTTTTCCACAAACGAAAAGTGCTACAATGTCCAGTGTGACTTTTTTACTTCACTTTTTATTTTTTTCAGGAACTAAACACCCACAATATGCCATTTTGTTGGAGGCATGGCAACAAGCAATTTTGTTTTGACGAACAATGTGCTCTTTCATTTCCCACTTTCATATTTTAAATACTTTTTTCATCAATTTATAATACATTCTATACCCATATTATCCAATCGCCTCTTCTCTCAGTATACAGTTGCCGACTAGTAATTCACTGTAACAAGCACACACAAGCATGGCACTATTGCAGTTTTGCGATCTCAGAATACGTATTCTTGATCCTCTGGTTCCGCCTTCACTCTTAGATGACGTAGACTAACAAAACCGCGGCCCATATGTCAGTGTCATTCTCTCGTCTCCTCCAGGCTTCCACCCCTTAAACCCTCATCAAAACCGCGGCTCGACGAATAATTCCATTTCTACCCTTCCCTCGCCTCCACCCGCCGCGGCCGTCGCCGCCGCCGCAGCCATGGCGTCGCGGCGCTGCCTCCTCCGCTTCCTCTCGAGCCGCCTCGTCCCTCAGAGATCTCAGCCTCTTGCGCCGGTCTCGATCGCAACCCGAACCCTGGCGTCTTTCTCCGAGCCCCTCTCTCCCCCAGTTCCCCAGGCCCTCGCCTCCCCCCGGCTCTACTACCCCTCGCGCTGCCACTTCGCGACCCGCTCCTCCGGGGACGAGGAGGATGAAGACGAAGAAGAGCACTACGACGACGAGGGGAGCGAGGGGGAGTGGGGGGAAGAGGATGAGCCCTTGGCGGCGAAGAAACCGAGCGGGAAGACGGAGGAGGAGAAGGTAGCGGAGGCGGCGGAGATCGGGTACAAGGTTGTGGGTCCTCTCGGGGCCGACGATAAACCATTCAAGCCCTACGAACCCGTCTTCGCCGTCGTACAGGTCTGCTCCATTTGGCCCCAGTCCTGCGATTTTGGGGTTGGGGTTTGGATCTAGTGTGTGATTGCGTGTGTTTGTTTCTCCCTGCAGATTGGCTCTCATCAATTCAAGGTGAGCAATGGAGACTCCATCTTCACGGAGAGGCTGAAGTTCTGTGATGTAAATGACAAGGTAAGATCGGCACTTCAATGTCAATCTATTTTACTTCTAAGTTTTGAGCTTGCCGTTTCACGTATGATTTTCAAAAGGTTGACTTCAAGCAGATAATGTTGCTATACATTATACAATGATTGCCTTGTAGGTTAATAGGTTTATATTGTTTATTCTGTCTTTGTAGTTTTCTTTAGACTCACCAATTCCTTTCAATTCATAAAGAAATATTGATTTTTTAGCATCTTCAGTCATTATGATTGGTGGTTATGAATGGTTATTATTCTAGCCTTTTTTTAGTTAGATACAGTACATCTCTGCCTGATTTTCATGCCAATCTTACTAAGAAACCTAGTTTAGTGGATAACTTCATGAATTCCTATTGTAATTCTAGCTACCAGCATAGATCTCTGCTTGTTATCCTGTATATTCCATTCTACTGATGCTTTTGGTGCTGTTTTCTGCATGATTTTGCTGCAGCTCATCTTAAACCGAGTTCTCATGCTTGGTTCACAAACTCAAACAGTTATTGGGAGGCCAATTCTTTCGGAAGCTGCTGTTCATGCTGTTGTTGAAGAGCATGTAAGATGGATATTTATTTCTTGAACTTCACTTATTTGTTGGTACAATTTTGTTCACTAAAATGAACATTAAGAAGTGATTAAGCTTTGTTTTAGCAACACGTATATCTGCCGTATTATTGAGGAGTCATTAAATTGTGGTCTGTAAAATATGTGTCAGGCACTTTTTATCTATCAATACTGATTTATTGGAACACATTTGTTTTAATAATTTGATGGGTACCTATTTATTGAGGAGCGATGACCTAGTTTCAGTGATTTATTTGATGTGTTTGAGCTGGCATAGTTGACAGTAGTTTAGCCATATTGGCAGATTTCCTTGAATGGGTTATGACTTAGTGGTTCACAGTTTTGCTTTGTATACATTTTCTAATGACCATACATTTATGCCACCATGTTTTGATGTTTCTAATTTGTAACACTTAAAACATGTTCATTGTTTTGTATTCCTTAGGCACCTTTAAGAGTATAAAAGTGATAAAATCTTGTTGTGCATCTAGTCAACATCAACTAAAATTTATGGCTTAGTGGTTGATATGTGTCGAGGACCACCTGTTTGATCTATTGACGGCCACATTGGACTGCATTGTTCTTATGCTTATACCTTGAATTGTATCTGATGGTTGAGCGTTATACTAGTTTTAATTTTTTTGCTGTCATAATATGTTCTTCAGACATCTAGAGAGGGTGTTTTTTTTTAGTTGTCAATTATGTGATTATGCAAAAAAGAAGTTATTGCTAATCTTTCAGTCAACCCACATCTTGGCATAACCATGTCATAGTTCATTTTGATCTGATTGATCCTTCCAGTGTATTTTTGGATAAATATGAGTTTAATTTCTCTTGATTATCTTATCAGGCCCTAGATGCAAAAGTGATCATATTCAAGAAGAAACGGAGAAAAAATTACCGCCGAACAAAGGGCCACCGTCAGGTAAATTTATGCTGTTGTAGTTTGTACTATACGTACACTCTTCTTAAAAGAAACAATGAAATTTTCTTTTCTGGGTATGGACTCAAAAATAAGTTTCTTTTTGGGTATCTGCCTCACCTGTCAGGAATCCTGTAGTTCTTACTGTACTCTGTAACCATTGGCAGGAATTGACAAAACTTAGAATAACCAACATTGAAGGAATAGATAAGCCAGAGGCTGTTGCTGTTGCTGCCTAAGTTCAGGTTGAAGAAGGAAGGAACAGCACCTTTTTTATGTCGGCAATGCCCGGGCAATCCTAGAGGCTGGTTTTAGAATTTCAGTCAATTCAGATAGCTGATACCAGTGTAATGCCACTTCTTTTCTTGTTAATTCAAAAGGTGAAATGAAAGATGAAGCTGTCTCAGCATTCATACTTTCGGGCACAGTATCTGAAACCATGCCAATCTACCTATCAGTTTGGGTGCTCTGGTGTGGATCGGCTGTTGTAGTTTACAGCGGCGGTGATTTTTTCATCATTGGTTGCCTTTTCTGTGCACATCCTTTATAAATGTATTGTGATACATCAGTGCCATGTTCACTGCTAGAACCATGTAATAATGGAACTGCAATACCTAGTTTGTCTAGTTCGTGGTCTGAAACTGAAACGGTAAGCGCTGGCTTATGCAAATGTGGCTGCAAATCTTACGCTTACATTCTTCATATCTTGGGAGGATTTCCAACTTGCAAATCTCCTGCGTGTATACTTGTACTTGCTCAAGCTAGCTGAAAGTGAAAGTGGCAGTTCCATTTGATGGGAGCTCGGAGGGACGCAGAAACCCTGCACGTTGTTGTGCCCTGATACTAATCTGGACGCAGCTGCTCTGTCAGAGTTATCTGTTTGCTGTGGATAACTGGATGGCATCATCCAGCTCCTCCAATTCTGCTGCCTCTGCAGTCAACTAGGATGGCATCATCCAGCTCCTCCATCAATTCTGCTGCTTCTGCAGTCAACTAGCTCCTCGGTTCCGATCGAAGTTTCTGTTGTGTTGTCGTCGCATTAGCATTGGCAACGAGAAAAAGGCAAAGGTTTCATGGGTCTAGTGGCCGCGAGCTGTGATTCAGATCTTTCGCCTCCCGTCACTTTCTACATGGTATTATACTACTCATATACGCTCCATGAAACCTACAGAAAACCGTAAAAAAAATGTACCATATACCCATACACTTCTTAATTTTTTGCAATCTTTGTTGTCCTCTCATGCTCTCTCGAGTCAAATGTAGCAGCCAGAGGTCGTATGTGCTTACTTCCTTATTCAGATCAGATAGTTTTTTTTTTCCTCTTTCAACTTAATTCACCCTGGGATCCACTTTGCAATCGCAAGGCATTAACTACATGGTGATGCAAGTGCCAATGGCACCAAAGAACACTTTCTTATTATTGTAGTTAAGCTAATCGCCGCTGTGTGTAATGGTTTTACTCGTCTGCAGTTTAATGCATACAATTATAATCAGTGGTGCTGCTGGTGTGCTTGGTGATCGCAGCGACGGATTTGCCCTGTGATATTGACTCCTCTTTAATTGGTGTCATTTTGTGTGGTTGAGGGACTTGAGGTTGCAAACTTGCGCTTGGCTTCACAACTTTGCATACGTACACGTATGTACATGGATGTGTACACTTTGTTTTGCTTTTTGTTAGGAGAAGAAATCTTGGCTAGTGATGATGCCGAATCATTTCCCTCTGCTGTTGCTGTCTTGATTTCATCTTCCATTCCTCCCTCTGCCTACCTGCTTCGAGCTTGAAATTCTGATCGATGACGATCCAGCTACTACAGCCGACGCGCGATCTGCATTCTGTCACTCATGGCATCATGTCGACCGCAAACATAACTTCTTCTGTCGCTAAGTTACATGTTGGCAAATTTTGAGATTGTAATGTATTGTGAAGCATGCTATTATTTCAGCGAGTACCAATCTTCAGTTGATACCAGACAGCCAGTGCGTGACAATTTCACTTGTGCTGTGTATTTCCGACTAAAGGAGCCAAATGATGTATCAACACAGGATAGTCCTTTTCATGGATAAATGGATATGCATCAGACATTGTGCTCCAGGCCATCAGTTTGGATAAGCGCACAAACAATTTGGCTAACAACATTCACTAGATACATCCCGAGCAACAAAACAACAAACCGAAAGAACCAAACAAACGTGCAACTGTAATGGATCATGATGATCTTTCTTTGCAGATCTTGCATACTGAACTCTCCCTGAGCCTGGGCGTGTGGTAGCATCAGGGTTCAGGACCTAGTGCCAGTTGGAAGCCTTGTTCATCTGCATTGCCTCCACCAATGCAAAGTCGCCACACAAAAAGTCAGAGATGAAGTCTACATGCATGATGCGCAAAGCCACTTTGGCAAAGCTAGGTTGCCACCATTGGTGGGTGCCATCGCAGGTCTCACATCCCGGGCTGTAATGGAGGAACTGTGCCGACTGCCGATCATTCAGATTGGAGCATATCCTCTTCAATAAGCGCCTGTTTTTGGTTTAAAGAACTGACCTGGCGTCCTGCTTTGCATCTTCCTTTTTGGGTGCCCCTCCCCATCGCCCACTTCCTGTCATGGTCCCTCGTTGAATCAGATCGAGCTTATCCAATTCCTTCCTCCTCCTCGCTGAATGCAACTTGCAATCCTCTTTTCTGTGACAAGAAAAAGGCCATCATCTTCCTGTTGATCCACCTTCTTTTGGCACTGAAGTACTAGATGCAACTGAACATAAATTCAGTAGACACTTTTGAGCTGAATGCCTCAGTCGTGTCTTATGGCAATTTAGGCTGTGAAGGGGGTAAAGCACATGCTGCTAGAGTGGTTGAGACTTTTCCTTGTAATGTCATATTCAGAAAATCTCAAGCTGCAGCTTTGAAGGTTAATTAGGAGCATAACAGAATATGCTGCAATAGTGGCCTGTACCTTTTGCTTTGTAAAGTCGGTCTCAGGAAGATTCTGAGATTATTCTAATCTGACGAGTTTTCTAGTAAGCTTCCAACCACCAAATGTTAATCTGTTTATTGCTGAATTCTTTGGAAAGTTGATAGCACAAAAGATGGTATATCCTGCAAGAGTTACCTGCAGTATTGGTATAAAGCTTGTGTTAACCAAGACTCCATACGACTATTATTTTAACTCCATGATGAATTGTACTGTCTTCCTGAACAAAAGAAATATAGCAACAAACACTGTTCAATATCATCTACCAATGACGGTGTCCTGCAATTTCTCAGCATTCATCAATCCATTGTCATCATATAATTTTGAAAAAAAATGCATGGCAAATGCCTTTCCGATGCTGCACAGAGCAATGCACATTGGAACAAGCCACATAGAAGAGGGAGGACAACAGGAAGGAATAGACACATTCGCTGACCTAAATGCTTTAGTAGGTCCATCAAACTTAGTGGCTCCAAGATCTAGTGGGAATTGCACAAGTGCATCACTGCTGGCAGAATTGAACATGGCTCTCGTGCCATGAGAATTGATTTGGTGGAGATCTACTGCTGAGAGAAAGGGAACACACTTGAAATGGAAGCAGAAGTGGCGCCGTGCAGCACTAGGAACAGTAACACTGCATTATAGCAAACAGTCCTTCCACTGACATAGCACAAGGATTGGGTGTTTCATAGCACTTATGTAGTATTAGCTAACATTTTATGCGATCTTAATAAATAAAAATACCCTTTTCTGCTTTTATTTAGCTATCAGGGATGATTTTCAGAAAAAGGGCTGTGCATGTGCAAATGGTGCCTCTACAGTCCAGGAAAGGACTTTAGGGTGCTGTGTCCTGTGTGCGATCACAGTACGAAACAAGGTGACTTCTGACTTGGATTTGTTGCAGTTTTGCTATGCTGCAAACTGCACTGCACCTACATATATGGCGCAAACTGTTCATGGAGGGACAATATCCTAGAGGTGACTTTTAAATGATCATATACATTAAACAAGCTGTCTTGCTTAATAGTTTTACTTAGATGTTAGATGTACACATGCTCAGTACTCCCTCCATTCTGAAATAACTGACGTTTAGGACAAGGTTTGAGTCAAATATTGGGAATATAAATCATCAATAACTTTTAAATTGTTGAGTTTTTAAATGTGAAAACTATATGAATAGATTTGTCTTGAAAAATACTTTCATAAAAGTATACATATATCACTCTTTGATAAATATTTTTATAATAATAAGAGGTCAAAGTTGTGTTTTGGAGACCGTATCGCTGTCCTAAACATCACTTATTTCAGAATGGAGGGAGTACATGGTTTTGCTATGCATGTGCACAAATTAACTAGAAGTGAACCATCAATTATCTTGAGTGAGTTTTAGGTCCAGCCAGTGATGTGTGTTTCCACAAACAAAAGCAGTAACATCTGCTAAACCAACCAAACCAACACACACAACTCGGAGCTAATGACGTGTCAACAGCTGAATGCAGAACAAGTCCACAGTGCTCCATTTCTGGTGCCACGTAGGTGGTTGCCATGTTCATAATGCAAGGAAAATATTCATTTCGTATCTGCCAGGATGGGGCACTAAAAAAAATATCATCTTCTCTCGACCCACCACTGCGCTAGTGGAGCAGTGACGCAGCTGGAAATTAACGTTAAAACAGACACCTTGCTCTCAATAATTTTAGAATGTGTAGATGGTGTATTGATAATGCGTGCTCAATGGAAAGATGGCACTGGAAAGGCTTCTTCTGCACATGCCTTGCCCTGTCGATGCATTTTAAACTAGGGCCACTCATCAGGCAACAAATGACGTCAGATGATTTGTCCTGTTTTTCTTTCTTAATGGCGCATGTAGGCTAAGGAAATGTTGCTAAATGCAAAATGAGAAGTTATGCACGGGGAAACTTAAATTGATAAATATTTGCGAACAAGTAAAGTGAGAGGGATTGGCAAGCATAGCATACGAAGAGGTTACAAGAAAATATGAAATGCAAATATATACGGGATATGCAACTTGAAGTTCAGATGAACCATGTTCGAAAAGTCGAGACAGACCAGCTTTTCCTGATATCTCAGGCCGGGTGTGTCAACTAGAACGGACATATGTTTGTCGAGCAAACATGAAAAAGGCATGGTTGTTATTGAACCCACACTCTTCCGTAACAAGCTGGATCAGACGGGAGCATATTCTGCAGATCATCCAAAACCCATTTCGTTTTCAGCATTTATCACACACTCCCTTTCATGCATGCTCTCCAGAATATCCAGTTGAGATACCTCAAAAAAGTGGAGCCATCACATGATCCCTTGAGCTGAGCACACGCCACTTGCCACCCCCCCTGCTCACTGTCACCGCCGCCGCCGCTCCTATCACAAAGATCCCTTCACATTCAGACAACGAGAAAACTGGGCAATGCAAATGCATCGATCCCATTGCAACCACATTTCCACAGTTTTGACGTGCCAGAAAGGACAGTTAAATCCGTGCTGATTCCGACACAGATGGCGGCCATCTGGTGGCTATTTTCTTGTGCGTTTTATTTGGGACCTGAAACTCCAACTAGGAGTGGTCTCGACATGCTTCCGGTGACCGGAAAGGAAGGCTGTCACCAAGCAAAAGGAGAGGCCGGTGTTGTTGCGCCGCCTGCACTTCCAGCGGCGTGTGCAACGGCCATGTCGATGGATATTCTGCAGGCGATGCCGGGATCCTGTAAAGGATGGGTGCACTTTCAAGGGTAGAGAGGACGCAGGGGAGGAGCTTTTGCATCGTGGGCGCCGGTCTGTTGAACTTGACTTGGGTTTTTACCATTTTAGGTTAGGTCCCATACGCTTTCATCTCCTTTCACTATGCGTGAAAAAACCTCAACATAAGGTCTCATCCGAGGTTCCTCATGTTTAGGATAGGAATCAGGAAAGAAGATATAGGCATTTTTTACA